>SKCR01041827.1:0-50384 GCA_019454045.1 Zanthoxylum bungeanum | reverse complement strand
ATGCATAAGGATCTAAGGACTGTATCTTGTTTGTTTACATTTTTGTATTTTTAATTATGTACTTGTATTTCTAGTTATAATAATAGTTGTTTATTTATCTTTCTTTTATGTTTAATAATTAATTTCCGCTGGGGAAGGGTGAAGCCTTTAATATGATAAACTAGGTTAATCTCACTTAATTTATAATATGAAAATTATAATTTAATAATATGGATTAAAGTTGATACCGCCTTAATGGCTGGTTTTATTTATTTGACATAATGTGACACAGCCTATATGATCGGTCTTTGGGTGATAGATGATTACCGCCTATATGGCTGGTTTGTGGACAAATAATAACACCGCATTTATGGATAGTTTGACTAAATTGAGTAATACTGACAAATTCTATATTATAATAAGTGACATTCCTAGGTTTGAAATATTAAAGGTGGATCTCCTAACCCCAACATTTTATTTTTATTCTAGGGAAGTAGTGAAACACAATATTCGCATGCTTAAAAATTGATTTAATTATATTATGTTTAATGTTTTGGTTTGTTTATTGAATCTTATGCTTAATGCTTCTTGTTGACTGATCACCAATAAGATTGATGAGGTAGACTTAAAATGAACTTGGAAAAAGGATTTTAGGTTTCAGCCTTATATTCAATAGCTCACGATCTCCCTTAAGGATAGATAACCATTTATAGATTTCCTTACAGGATAGGAATATACCTGTCGGGCGGGAGTAGCCACAATTGGAACTTGAACTTAATGAATTCAGGTAACTTGGTTAACATAAACATATGATTAATTGGATTAGTTGGGTGTTTGCATCTAACCATCGGAAAAGGCTTTTGCATAACTTCGTGTTCCAGGTTAGCAAACTGATTTATTACACATATATAAGAAAATCAATTCATCATTAGAATAATATTATGTGGAATCATAACCCTAGATGTTTGTGTCTTTTGTTTATTTTTCTTAGTATTTTCTTTTGTGTTTTTATTTATTTATTTATTAACAAATCCACATTCAACCAACCAATCAAACAATCATTCCATTCCCCATTTAATTAGATTCCTGTAAATAAATAGTATCAATAATTAATAACAACAGTAGAAATGAAGTCCTCGTGGGATTGATATTTTTATACTACTTGAGCGATACGTGCGCTTGCGTTACGTGTGTGATTTCACCGATCAGTACCCCATGGCTTTCATTTTTCACGAATGAGAACGGGAAAGCCGAACACAGGGAAGATTCTCCCTCTGTAAGTTATCTGGCCGATCCTATTGAGAACCTCTAGGCACACGGTGCAGGGATGGCCAAAGTACCTATGTGATCCTTATAGCCTGGGGGAGGCCGAACACGATGAGGTTTTTTCCTTTGTGAGTTATCAGTCGAGCCATGATGAACCATCAGGCACACGGCGCGGGGATGGCCAAAGTGCCTCTGTGACCCTTGTAGCCTTGGGGAGACCGAACACGGGGAGGTTTTTTCCTCCGTGAGTTATCAGCCAAACCACGATGAACCATCAGGCACACGGCTCATGGACGAAAAAAGTGCCTATGTGACCCTTGTAGCCTTGGGGAGCCAAACACGGGAGGTTTTTTCCTCATTAGTTATTAATCAAACCATGAAGAACCACCAGACACATCGAGTTGTAAGGTTTAGAATTGTTTTTAGGTAGCCCCAGGCAGGACGTTGTCCCGTGCACCCGTTTTGTTAGTTTTTGAGTCTATGTGAAGTATGTACTAAGTCACCTCCGCAGTGCTAACATTGTTTGAGTTCTGATTTCATTTTTGTGAATGACCTGGGCATGGACCCCTTTACCCGGCGGTTGAAGATCTTCCCTCGCGATTAAGTCTCACCTTGGACTACCAGCTCGAGGTCGGGTTATATCTCACCGAGTCTTGATTTCTCTTTGGCAAGGGGCCGGAGTATCTCCCCCATGGCCATTGTTCTGGTTGACATGATGTGGTAACATTCCCTTGTGGCCAAGTGTTATTACTAGCTCGGGGTCAGGTCATGTCCTACCGTATCGGGATTATCTCTGGCATGAGGTCGGAGCATATCCCCCATGGCCATGCTTTTGTTGGCCCAAGAAGGTAGCATTCCCCCGTGGTAAAGTATTATCGTCGGCTCGGGGTAGGGTCATATCCCACTGAGTCTGGATTATCTTTGGTATAGGGTCGGAGCATCCCCCCATGGCTATGCTTTGGTTGGCCCGAGGAGGTAGCATTCCCTCGTGGCCAAGTATTGTTGCCGGCTCCGGGTCGGATCATGTCTCACCAAGTCTGGATTACCTTTGGCATGAGGTCTGAGCATCTCCCACATGGCCATGCTTTGGTTGGCCCGATGAGGTAGCATTCCATCGTGGCCAAGTATTGTTGCCGGCTCGGGGTCGGGTCCTGTCGCACCGAGTCTGGATTGTCTTTGCCATAGGGTCTGAGTATCTCCCTCATGGCCATGTTTTGGTTGGCCCGAGGAAGTAACATTCCCTCGTGGCCAAGTACTGTTGTCGGCTTGGGGTCGGGTCATGTCCTACCCAGTCTGGATTATCTTTGGTATGAGGTCGGAGCATCCCCCATTTGCCATGTTTTGGTTAGCCCGATGAGGTAGCATTCCCTCGTGGAAAATTATTGTTGCCAGCTCGGGGTCGGGTCATGTCCCATCGAGTCTGGATTATCTTTGGCATGAGGTCGAAATATCTCCCCATAGCCATGCTTTGGTCAGCCTTAGGAGGTAGCATTCCTTCGTGGCCAAGTATTGTTACCGGCTCGGGGTCGGATCATGTCCCACCGAGTCTGGATTATCTTCGACATGAGGTGGAGCATCTCCCCATTGGTCATGCTTTGGTCAACAAGAGGAGTTATCATTCCCTCGTGGCCAAGTATTGTTGTCGGTTCGGGGTCGGATCATGTCCCACCGAGTCTAGATTATTTTTGACATAGGGTCAAAGTATCTCCCTCATGGCCATGCTTTGGTTAGCCCGATGAGGTAGCATTCCCCTGTGGCTAAGTATTATTACCGGCTTGCGGTCGAGTCATGTCCCACCGAGTCTGGATTATCTTTGGCATGAGGTCGGAGCATCTCCCACATGGCCATGCTTTGGTTGGCCTAAGGAGAAGCATTCCCCCGTGGCCAAGTATTGTTTCCAGCTTGGGGTCGGGTCATGTCCCACCGAGTTTGGATTATCTTTGGCATGAGGTCCTAGCATCTCCCTCATGGCCATGCTTTGGTCAGCCCGGGGAGGTAGCATTCCCTCGTGACCAAGTATTGTTACCAGCTCGGGGTTGGGTCATGTCCCACTGAGTCTGTATTATCTTTGGTGTGGGGTCGAAACATCTCCCTCATAGCTATGCTTTGGTTAGCCCGATGAGGTAGCATTCCCTTCTGGCCAAGTATTGTTGCCAGCTCGGGGTCGGGTCATGTTCCAATGAGTCTAGATTATTTTTATCATGGGGTCGGAGTATTCCCCCATGACCATGCTTTTGTTGTCAGCCCAAGGATAGGCCCCATCCCACAGAGTTCGAATATCTGGTGATATAGGGTCTGATCATCTCCCCTATGGCCATATGCTAGAGGCCGAACAGCCGCAAAAGTTCAAAAATTATGCTAAGTATTAAAAGGAAGTAGCATGCATTCAATTATATTAAATCAAAGAGTACAAAGGGCAAATCCATAAATGTAAATTGTTTGATACAAAGGGCCCCATCGGGGTCACCCCAATAGACATTGGAGAAAAAAATTACAAGTTAGGCCACAGGGGCCTCGGGCTCGGGGGTTATGGCAGAAGCTTCTGGTTCAAAAGTAGCAGTAGGAGCACCGGGCTCTGAAACTAAGCCAGGTCAGTTAGGTTCCAGGAGAGATTTAGCAGGGTCGATGGCCACGGGCTCAGATAGGAAGCTTGGCTCAAGGCCGGCATGGATGGAAGAAAGGCCCTCCACGACTTCGGGGACCGGGGAAGTGATGGACTCAGAGTCTTGACCGATCTCGGGATCTTGGTCATCCCCAGAAGCTTCGTGCAGATCACGACAAACTTCCCCCAAATAGATCTCCCCCTTGCATATTTTCAAAATGTTGCGGACCATTTCCATGTCCATTTTAGGTTGGAGTGTCCCGAATATCCCAATACAGCTCTCTATTCCTTCAACCTCCGCTTATTCTCTGGCAGATAACAGTCGACTAAGTTCATCGGCCTCCATCCTTCTCAAATCCTCATATAGCTAATCCAGCTGGTCCGACTTGTCTTTCAACCTTTTTCTGAGGAATCCAACTGCCACTTCAGGGATTTGACATCATCATTTAGGCGTGTGGCCTCAGACTTGACATCATCTCTCTCCCTCTTCATGAAATCCGAGGCCCTACGGAGGGTGGCTGCTACAGTTTGTGCTTTAGTTTCAGACTGCTTGAAGCCGCGGTTCTCCAAATTGAGCCTATCGTTCTCGCCCTTGACTTTTTCTAATTGTTTAGTCAACTCCTGCTCCTGCTCAGTCAGACGACTTTGAAGCCTTTGTGTTTTGCCCCCATCTGAGAGTGTGCTGACAATTAGGTAACGGTTGGTGGACATTGCATAAATCACCTGCAAGTAAATGCACGAAAAATCAATAAGGGAGGATGAAGTGAAAAAGTAGTTGAAGGACGAGTTTAGTTACCTTGCGAGGGAATTACAAGCCTGATCGATAATTTTCTCAAGGGATAGATCATTGATCTCCTTTGCTTTCTCGAGACCGACCACATTTGCAATACAATTTATAGTTGGGAGAAGGTGGGTCAAGTGATCTCTCATCTTCTCAGGAAGGTCGCCGGCTCCTAAAGGCGAGACACTGTTAGTAGTCTCAGTGGAGACCGTGAGATATTTGCCCTTCTGGGCCACATACTTCTTTTTGATGGTCTTGACGGGAGGCTCCTTGGAATCGTCATCCCCGACTTGGTGGAAATGACGCTTCCGAGGACCAGGGGCAGTTGGAATTGTTTGAGGATTGGAGGATCCTTCTGCGGAAGGAGACAAAAGGGAATTGTCGGGTTGTCGGGTAGGAAGGCTTGGTTGTTGAGGATGTAAAGGTCATGCGGATGAGGAAGCGAGGTGAGTAGATCTTTTTCTAGCCTCGGGAGGAACGAGAGTGGTGAGCCTACTCCGAGCTACCCTAGGTTTTCCCCGGACCGCTTTGGTTAGTTCTTCGGTGATGTTATTTGCGTCTTTCTTGGTTGACATCCTTGCGAACAAAAGGAAAGTAGATAAGTAAAAGAATGAGATAACAGAAAACCCCAGAGTTAAAACACGGGAAGTCACTAGGTAGGTCAGAGCCTACCGGACTTCTTAGAGTGAGATTGTAGAATATGAGGGATAAGGTCTGAGGCAGTTAAAGACGAAGGATTGGGGAGATCAAGAGCATTACTCTCGTACGCGGATGCCGACTTGATGCGTGCCTGGTTGCGATGGTGTACCTTCAGGATTTCTCCCTAGCAGGCTGCGAGACTCGCAAAGGTTAGAATGAGTTCGGGTCAGAAAAATAAATGATCAGGTCAGGAAATTACCTCTCACTCGAAAGACATTGAGGATCAGTACACTCGCACCATCCACATACCTGAGCATCCCCTAAGAGCCCTGGACCTATAACCATTTGTCTTCTAAGTTTTATTTATGGCCGGGAGTTGGGAGATCAATAGGTCGGCCCTGACATAAGAAGAAAAGTGATACCAACCCTTGTATTCCTTCGGGTTGGGGTTCATCTGGTACAGCCTCTACAGTTCACAGAATTCGGGCTCTCATAGACCAGCCCGGCTCCATATCACGTGAAGATCAGAAAATACCCTCCATCCATTTAGATTTAGCTGGCATGAAGCCAGATTCATACCGGCCAGCATTTTTGCAAAATATGTTTGAATGAGCAGACGCAACCCCACTTCAAGAAAGGCTTTGCACAACACTACCCGACCTCTTTCAGGGTAGTTGGCTAGATCACTGTCGTCTGGGACCAAAAGTTTGATATCATCGGGAATGGAGTATGTTTCCCTCAACTCTTGTAGATCCACCTCGGTCATGGATGAAGCTCGATCCATGTCAAGACCCTCAAAGTCTATCTCTGGTCGGTGAGGCCCGGGTCGGGCGACTCTCATTTGGTGACCATGGTCGCCCCTATTAGAAGTGCTTGGAGAAGTGTTGTAGTCTTTGGGGCTCTCGGACCCGGAGCTGTGTATCACTTCGGTTCGGAGCGGCACGTCAGGTGGAAGCATTTCGAGAGGAGTAGGGGAAGTGGAAGGCTCAGTGTCATACATTCCTAGTGACACACTGGATAAGGAGTTCGGTCAGCAGAAAGTTACTGTTAGTAGAGTTTTTTGCCCGATGGCTTACTGGTTCTTTCATTACCAAATTCCAAAACCTAGAAAGCTCTAAACGCTTTAAGCAATAGTAGAATCTTAAAATTCACAAATCACAATAACAAGTGCATCAAAGAAATTCCACTCATGCTCCCTAAACACAAAACCAATAGCCTACCATAGCAAGCGAACGTACAAATAATCCTACATATCCCCACATCACAAGATCAATCAAGAAACCATAAAAAGGAAAGAAGGTAATTGTCTGAAGAACTTTCTTGTGCAAGGTGAGGCTGATGATCACCAATTAATTTGGGGAGTGAAGAATTATGGAGCACGACGAATGAGTTTGGAAGCTTAGTTGGAAGATAGGAAATGGCAAGGAAAGAGAGAAATGGCACAGTGGCATATTTTTATAAGGAGTCGATTTTTTTGTCAGTCCTTGGATCGTGGTGAATGGCTTGAATTTGTGTCACGTATAAGGCAGATCTCAGTCAGTAGTTGGAATTTGAATAGGCGGTTGAGATAGATAAATTGTTTGGGCGTGAAAGCTATGGATGAACGACAGTTGTCGCAACTGGAGAGAAAGTAAAAGAAGCCCTAACGAGATTTGACGTGCATTTAAGAGGATAATGATAGTTGGTGATTCCCGAGGGGTGACTTTTAGAAAATTGAGAGGGACATTTATGGTGACATGACAACGCCATTGGGTGATATAAGTGATTTGCCGACCAAGAGCACATAACAGTTTTGAGATCGACCAGTTTTTCCCAAGAGACCGTAGTGCCCTGAGTTCGAAATCTGGACCCGAGGACTGTCCGTTTCCACCCCACTTTCATAGTTCCCGGCACCAACTCATAAACTCGTTGGAACCGAGAACTATGGGATAAATGTTGATGGTGATTTTTGAGCCTAAGTGTCCACAGCAAGTTTAGAAGGGTAAGAGGAGGATTTCCACTCCAGTGCGCTAAAGGCCGAAGACAGTAATCGAGGGCATTTGGCCCAGCAGAGTGTTCGGGCTTGGTTATCATTTCCTTACCGACCTGAAGAGTAAGAGTCTTAAGAGAAGCAAGATGATCAAGGACCTCAGGTCTGACCTGACCAACCGAGCTCGAAAGAGCAGGACATTGCTGATTAGGTCAGAAACTTACATTCTTCATAAAGCATAGACATGATAGGGAAACTTGTGGGGTTATCTTCTGACACACGCCACCAAATGAACGGTTGGATACAGGCTGGCGTCATAATTATTGCGTGTGGTAGTACCCAAACAGAGTGATTTAATGAAATATCAGATGACATGTTTTACTTTTAACAGTGGCATGTTTTACTTTCGACATAGATAGGCTCATGTGGCTGACGTCACGGGGATGATGGAACAATGGCTTTTTTCCTTAGTATTTAAAGAGGTTGAGAGCACTTTTGTAAGGGTTAGCAAATTTTAGTCAAGCACTATTTGTAAGAAAGAGAGAAAATAAGGTCGACCATACCCGACCACATTATAAAATCAGTCTTTTTCTTTATTCCCGTGGACGTATGTTGAATCTATTCCGCCGAATCACGTAAATCTTTTGTTTATCTTTGTGTATGTTCTCATTTTCTGCTAAGTTTGCTTTTGGTTCATAACAAACTAAACAAATTCACAATTGGGAGAAGATTATTAAGAAATGAGTTTCCGGATTTGCCTTAGGAACGAAAATCAACCAGGTACTTATTGTTGGATATGTAACTGAAAAGACTGCCAAATTTGGTGAGCACAAAGAACTAATAAACTAACCCAAAAAAAAAACAAGCATGTAATGTAATATAATGTAAAGAATAAAGAGGAAAATTGGAAGCGAGCGAACCGAAAAAAGGCTGGAAGAATATTAAAATACAATTTTATTAAAAAAAATCATATTTCTCATCACATCACATATCATTGCGAAATCATATTTTTTAAACTCTTTTTCTCTTTAAATTATACCGTGCTTAATGTGATTGAGGATTGGTAATGTGACTACGGGTTGGTGTACGTGCCAAATTTGGGCCAGGGGCAAAACCGTCTTTTACCTTAAAAGCCCAAAATAGTGTGCAGAGCCCAAATGGTATGCAAAGCCCGAAAGTAAGAGCCAGGCCCAAAAGATATATAAGTCTATATGGACCAAACTTGGACCAAAGGTGAAATCATCTAAGCCCAAGGTAAAGCCCAATAAAACCCTTCTTCCACTTGCAGAAAAATGATTCATACATAAAGCCAAATCTATACCAAACATTTCCCACTTACCCTAATCATAATTGAACTGCTCCACTTTGTTCACTAAATAAATATATCTTAGCATATAATGGGTTTATGCCAACTGCTAAAGGCAATCATTTGCACTTATAAATAGCAATGTAATTGAAGATACATGGGAGCTGAGTATGGAGCTCTTATACTTAGCCTTCTAAGCTTCTTACACTTCTCTATTCTAAATTCTTTTAGCTTTTTATATTTCCTAACCAAATTTCTTCGCCCTCACGGCCATCCAGAGAAAGTTAAGGTAATATCAAACCTTACTTTCACATATTTACTTATTCACTGCTCATTCATACTACTGACTTGAGCGTCGGAGTGCCCCCGGCACCCACCACACCGGTGGGCAGTCTCCTCCCGCTCACTCTACTTTGTCTTGCAGGATCGCTGATGCCCCCAACCTACAAATTCTGATTGTGGACCTCGGCCGAAATCCAGCATCCACAATTTGGCGCCCACCGTGGGGCCTTAGCGATTCATAGCAGACAAAGATATCTCAGTCTACAATCCTTACAAACATAACTATCTTAAGCTTCAAGCAACGAGCAGACACCAGATCCTACAGCCGCCCAGTTAGCCATCATCCAAGAACGACTACGAAATTTGGAGGGGAAAGGTTCAACCATGTAAAGCTTCAACACTGACATGTTAAAACAATTGCAACAAATCTCCAATACCTCCCAATGATGAGGAGATCCAGACCTCCCCAATCATCCTACCCTTTGATCCAACGTTGGAGGCATTCACTAATGAAGCAAACGGTAATCCATAATTTGGCTTGAATGACAGCTGAATAGATCTCTTCCACCACACGACGAGTTGAAACCTTTTCAGCATGAGGTGGTTTGCCTCATTTTATCTCCATTTTATTACTTGTGATGATCCTTTTGTCGAGTGGATTTTTCTTCAACAGTCACATGAAGCTTGATGGGGATTGGAGAATATTTTGAGCATTGGGCATTATGCAATCCTTATTAAAGAATTATCAGCCCATAAACAAACAAGTGTCGTATCCTCTACGCACGTCCCAGCCTACACTCGAAAGCCTAGTCCATGCTACCCACGTAGCTTACCAAACAACCAAATGAGAATACCAAATAGACTTTTAGCCCAACATCAAGCTGTAACTAGTGCAGCTCGGCGAGCATTACCAGTCCAATCGACTCAAGCAGAGGCCTCAACAAACTAATTCTACCAACAACCAGCCTACCTAACTCAACCAGCCTGCCTAACTCAACCAGATTTGCATGTCCATTTGTTACAACCACAAGCCCACAACGAGTCCAATGGATGCTCAATCATAGATACGGGCCCGGCCATGCTCACATTTTGAGAAGTGAGTCGTCTGAAAAGATAACAACCAGTCACATGAACCACACGTAACAACCATGCGCATGAAGCCTTAATAACATAAAATACCAACCCCACTTGGAAAGTCAAACCGTGGTAGCTACCCTGAAAATAATTGGAAGCTGAAGGGGCGCATTTCATGCTACATGCACATGGTGTGGCCTCGTCTATGTGGGATGAAAAGTTGCTACATGCCTACAGTCCCTATGAGAGTAAAATCTGTTCTTTTTAGGAGCTATGACATTTGGTGCCATGCTACCTATGCATTGTGATTTTCTTGGACTGAAATGCCCTTCAATCTCAACATGTGCGGTGGAGTGTAGGCAATTGGAATCTTGGTAGTTTACTCATGGGTCCTACACTTTCTTTAACATACATGCGCGACTCATCCACCATAGTTCACGCTCCTTCCGACATTTTACCAACTGGAAAATCAATGTGCATGGAGGTTGGTATTCGACTTTTGTATTTTGGCAGTCTACATGTGGCTTCATTTGTGTAGGATGAAAATGGCCATAGCTTCTTGGCCTTTTGTGCATGGAATCTAGCATTTGTCTTTGGTTCTTTAGCAGTCTACATGTGGCTTCATTTGTGTAGGATGAAAATGGCCATAGCTTCTTGGCCTTTTGTGCATGGAATCTAGCATTTGTCTTGGTTCTTTAGCAGTCTACATGTGGCGTCATTTGTGTAGGATGAAAATGGCCATAGCTTCTTGGCCTTTTGTGCATGGAATCTAGCATTTGTCTTTGGTCTTTAGCAGTCTACATGTGGCGTCATTTGTGTAGGATGAAAATGGCCATAGCTTCTTGGCCTTTTGTGCATGGAATCTAGCATTTGTCTTTGGTTCTTTAGCAGTCTACATGTGGCTTCATTTGTGTAGGATGAAAATGGCCATAGCTTCTTGGCCTTTTGTGCATGGAATCTAGCATTTGTCTTTGGTTCTTTAGCAGTTTATATGTGGCTTCATACATGTAGGATCACAATAGCCTTAAGCCTCTTGGCCTTTTGTGACCATTTTGTCGTATGAAAGCTTATACTTATCTCTAAGGCTTGAAAACTTTTATTAATTTTCAAAGCCATATGTGAGTTGGCCTTGATAGTGGGTTGGGCTCTGTTTGGAATTCAAGATATCCACACAACATCATGGGAAGGGACAATTGCCATTTTCGAAAAGCATTTTATGGTAAAAGAACCAGCAGCAAGTTAACGAACTGACTGGAACAACCTCAGGTAAGTACAGATTTATTACACATGCAAGGAAAGATAAGAACAGATTCTGCTCTCACATTAAAGGCCAAGTGGCAGTGAAATTGATTCGGTTCTCACATAATTCAATTTAAAACTCATCTAAGTTTTTGTTGGCAATGCATTACTTGGTCGACTTTAACTTCAAAATTTCGATAGATTTTTGAATTAATGATGGAATTGTAATTGTTATGTACCAAGAGCCACAAAAATCCTACAACCTAGGTGAGGCCATGAACCATGGAAAACAATGAAAAATGCTCCCATTCGTGCATGGTTCATGAATCGATCCTATGTGAAAGAGAAAGCCTGAAAGAGGAATCTATCATCCACTCACAATTGAACCCCACTTTTGTAGCATGAAATCAGAGCTAATTAACAAAATTACATGCTACAAAACTCAAGCTTTGTAAAATCAATTTTAGCACACTGCCAAGAGGCTCCATACGACATTATACGAAGGAAGCTCAAAAATTAGAAAGATGGTCCATACTACATTACATAAAGGCTCAGAAGACATTGAAGGATAGTCACCCTCTCGAGACAACATAGATGAAATTTCATCTCCAAATCACATGAAAGGTTAGTCATCTTTTCCATGCTACGTTGATTTAATATTGCCAACTCCATACTACATAGAGAATATTTTATCATGCCTAGTAGAATGAAGAACTTTCTTGGATCTCCTTTAGGTCCAATCGACCAACCTATATCAGGTTAAGTAGTATGGAAATTATATGTGACTTTCATCACAGTTTATTCTGTTGTAGTATCATTGACCTTATTCAAGCCTTTTATAATTAGTAATGACCTTGATAGGCATCCATATCTTCCATACTACATATGAGGATAATCATCTTCACACTACGTATGGAGATTATCATGAACCTTCATCAGGTTCATTCGACAGTAGTCTCCTGACCTTCATCAGGTCAGATAGAATGAAAATTTTGTTGGACCTCCTGTAGGTCCAATCGACCAACCTTTATCAAGTTAGGTAGTATGAAAATTCATTTGGACCTTCATCAGGTCTAGTAGAGTAAAGATTCTCATAGACATTCGTTAAGTTCATTCAACCGTGTCTCATGGACCTTTGTCAGTTCCATTCGACAGTAGTATCATAGATTGGTAGAATGAAGATTCACTTGGACTTACATCAAGTTCATTCGACCATAGCTCATTGGACTTCCATCAAGTCCACTCGACAAGTCCAGTCGACAGTAGTCTCATAGAAGAGAGAATAAGTAATTTCATTCTTTAGACTTTCATCAAGTCCATTCGACAAGTTCATTCGACAGTAGTCTCGTGACCTTCATCAGGTCTTGTAGTATGAAGATTCACATAGATATTTCATTAGGTTCATTCGACTGTGCCTTATGGACTTTCTCTGGTCCATTTGATAGTTCATTCGACAGTAGTATCATGGACCTTCATCAGAACTAGTAGTATGCGAAGGAAAGACTCTCATAGAACTTCTTCAAGTCTAGTAGTGTAAAAATCCTCATTGACTCATGTTAGATCTGTAGAGTGAGGAATGAAGACCTCATGGATCTTCATTATGCATGGAGTGTGTAGATTCCCATGTACCTACATCAGGTATAATTGAGTGTGTAGACTCCCACGTACCTTCATCAGGTATAGTGGAGTGTGTATATTTTCTTGGACTTCATTGGGTCATGTGAAGTATAGACTCTGATGTACCTTCTTCAAGTATAGTAGAATGAAAATTTCTCTTGGACCTTTATCGGGTCAGGAGGACTAGACTCTCATGTACCTTCATTAGGTATAGTGGAGTATGTAGATTGAACCTCATTGGTTCATTCAAACTGGGAACATCCCCAATTGGCTCATGTAGAGTCAAGTTGAAGACCTGGCCTTCATCTGGTCAGACGACATTGTAGATTCCCCTGGTCCTTTGACCCGTAGTATGGGGATTATCCTGACCTTCATCTGGTTCAGTCGACTGGGGACATCCCCCATTGGCTCATGTAGAGTCAAGTTGAAGACCTGGCCTTCATCTGGTCAGACGACATTGTAGATTCCTCTGGTCCTTTGACCCGTAGTATGGGGATTATCCTGACCTTCATCTGGTTCAGTCGACTGGGGACATCCCCCATTGGCTCATGTAGAGTCAAGTTGAAGACCTGGCCTTCATCTGGTCAGACGACATTGTAGATTCCTCTGGTCCTTTGACCCGTAGTATGGGGATTATCCTGACCTTCATCTGGTTCAGTCGACTGGGGACATCCCCCATTGGCTCATGTAGAGTCAAGTTGAAGACCTGGCCTTCATCTGGTCAGACGACATTGTAGATTCCCCTGGTCCTTTGACCCGTAGTATGGGGATTATCCTGACCTTCATCTGGTTCAGTCGACTGGGGACATCCCCCATTGGCTCATGTAGAGTCAAGTTGAAGACCTGGCCTTCATCTGGTCAGACGACATTGTAGATTCCTCTGGTCCTTTGACCCGTAGTATGGGGATTATCCTGACCTTCATCTGGTTCAGTCGACTGGGGACATCCCCCATTGGCTCATGTAGAGTCAAGTTGAAGACCTGGCCTTCATCTGGTCAGACGACATTGTAGATTCCTCTGGTCCTTTGACCCGTAGTATGGGGATTATCCAGACCTTCATCTGGTTCATTCGACTGGGGACATCTCCCATGGCTCATAAAGAGTCAATTGATTATCCTGACATTCATCTGGATCAGTCGACTGGGGACATCCCTCATGGATCATAAAGAGTCAACATATGACCTTCATCTGGTCAATAAAAATTTGAAGACTCCTCTGGTCCTTGGCCAGTAGTATGGAGATTATCCTGACCTTCGTCTTATGGTTCAGTCGACTAGGGACATTCCCCTGGACTCATGTAGAGTCAAGTAAAACTCCTGAACCACCGTTTGGTTCAGTCGACAAGGGACATTCCCATGACTCATGTCGAGTCGAGTAAAACTCCTGAACCACCGTTTGGTTCAGTCGACAAGGGACATTCCCCTGACTCATGTCGAGTCAAGTAAAACTCCTGAACCACCGTTTGGTTCAGTCGACAAGGGACATTCCCCTGGACTCATGTCGAGTCAAGTAAAACTCCTGAACCACCGTTTGGTTCAGTCGACAAGGGACATTCCCCTGACTCATGTCGAGTCAAGTAAAACTCCTGAACCACCGTTTGGTTCAGTCGACAAGGGACATTCCCCTGACTCATGTCGAGTCAAGTAAAACTCCTGAACCACCGTTTGGTTAGTCAACAAGGGACATTCCCCTGACTCATGTCGAGTCGAGTAAAACTCCTGAACCACCGTTTGGTTCAGTCGACAAGGGACATTCCCCTGGACTCATGTCGAGTCACGTAAACTCCTGAACCACCGTTTGGTTCAGTCGACAAGGGACATTCCCCTGGACTCTTGTCGAGTCAAGTATACTCCTGAACCTGCGTTTAGTTCAGTCGACCAAGGGACAATCCCCATGACTCTTGTCGAGTCAAGTGAACTCCTGAATCAATGTTTGGTTCAGTCGACAAGGGACATTCCCCTGGACTCATGTCGAGTCAAGTAAAACTCCTGAACCACCGTTTGGTTCAGTCGACAAGGGACATTCCCCTGGACTCTTGTCGAGTCAAGTATACTCCTGAACCTGCGTTTAGTTCAGTCGACCAAGGGACAATCCCCATGACTCTTGTCGAGTCAAGTGAACTCCTGAATCAATGTTTGGTTCAGTCGACCAAGGGACAATCCTCATGACTCTTGTCGAGTCAAGTATACTCCTGAACCTGCGTTTTGTTCAGTCGACCAAGGGACAATCCCCATTACTCTTGTCGAATCAAGTGTATTCCTAAACTAGCATTTGGTTCAGCCAACCAAAGAATATTCCCCATGAGTCAAAGTCAAATCAAAATCTAGGACTAAAACTTCCTCTGGCCAGTTGACGCATACGAACCCACGTTTGAACATGCTCTTATAAAAGGTGATACCTTCTTATCACACGCTTTTATGATAATGTCATACGACGTAAAATATATACTCTCTAAGACAAAAAAAACTTTTTGACTTAAAGAGTAAGGGACAAACTGTACGTGCCAAATTTGGGCCAGGGGCAAAACCGTCTTTTACCTTAAAAGCCCAAAATAGTGTGCAGAGCCCAAATGGTATGCAAAGCCCGAAAGTAAGAGCCAGGCCCAAAAGATATATAAGTCTATATGGACCAAACTTGGACCAAAGGTGAAATCATCTAAGCCCAAGGTAAAGCCCAATAAAACCCTTCTTCCACTTGCAGAAAAATGATTCATACATAAAGCCAAATCTATACCAAACATTTCCCACTTACCCTAATCATAATTGAACTGCTCCACTTTGTTCACTAAATAAATATATCTTAGCATATAATGGGTTTATGCCAACTGCTAAAGGCAATCATTTGCACTTATAAATAGCAATGTAATTGAAGATACATGGGAGCTGAGTATGGAGCTCTTATACTTAGCCTTCTAAGCTTCTTACACTTCTCTATTCTAAATTCTTTTAGCTTTTTATATTTCCTAACCAAATTTCTTCGCCCTCACGGCCATCCAGAGAAAGTTAAGGTAATATCAAACCTTACTTTCACATATTTACTTATTCACTGCTCATTTCATACTACTGACTTGAGCGTCGGAGTGCCCCCGGCACCCACCACACCGGTGGGCAGTCTCCTCCCGCTCACTCTACTTTGTCTTGCAGGATCGCTGATGCCCCCAACCTACAAATTCTGATTGTGGACCTCGGCCGAAATCCAGCATCCACAGTTAGTAATATGATTAAGGTAATAATTATGACTGTATTCAAAATGACTAAGAGTCATGGGACTAAGGTCACAATTACGACCGCTGATCAGTAATATGATTGAGATAATTAATGTGATTAAGGTCACAAATATGATCGCGGGTAGGTAATGTATTTCTATTACAATTGTGACTGTACTCAATGTAACTGAGAGTCAGTAATGTGACTTCTTCACCCATGATTAAATTATCAGTTACCAATTGATAATCGCATCGTGACTATAAGTAAAAATATGAGTATGACCGAGTTCCTTGTAATTTAAGTAAAATATTATTGTGATTGTGCTTAATTTTTACTGCAGGTCGATAATATAATTGAGGTAAATAATGTGGCCGATGCACACATAATGTAATTTTCAATCATCAATATGATTAAGGTAAAAATGTGCCTATAATAAATATCAATGTGAAGTATGTGCGACACAATAAATTTGGGGCTAAGTTTGGCCTGATATAAGTATGAATTTGAGAAAGGTTTGTTAATGAAAGTTGTAGGTATGTATTTTAAGTGTATATATATTTTTACAGATTGTGATTTAGAGTCTGGACGAAAGAGATATGAATATTTGAAAATAACTAATATTAAATTATTATTCTCTTATAAATATAAAAGTCAGTTTTTTAACATTTTCTGGTCAAAACGTATTGATAATGATTCTTAAATTAAAATTTATGATTTATAAATCGACAATATGTAATTTTTTATGAACCGTTTTATATTTTGAGAGATATTTAAAAAGAACAGGAAAAAATGATTTATTTGAGTGTGTGTTGGAATTTTTTTTTATTCTTTTTTAGTTAATTCCTTGTTCCTTTTAATAATTGTACACTTATATGAGTAAAAGAAAATTTTTGAAGTTTGGCTTATCCTATTTGAATTTAGAACAAATATTAAAATGAAAATAGAACAAATATACTAACAGAATGTGAGAGATATAGATGAAGAGTTTAGATAAATTTGTACTAAATTTTGGTCATATTGAAACACACATTCACTTAAAAAAAAGTTATTTAATTTAAATGATTTAAGTGAGAGTATTTTTGAAATATTAAAGAGTGTAAAAAGTAAAATATAAAATTTATCTTATGGATATACAGATTAATAAACTGTCCCCAAATTTTTTTTAGAATATAAATAGCAACCTCCGAACAAAAATACATGCCAACACATGAACGAAAAACTTTATATATATATATAATATTTGTGGTGTAAATGAATATCCACAAAAATACTTCTCCTCCATTCATCAAGTTGACAACTTTGACCCAATGGACCGAGACTTGAGGTCCTTGAGGACCTCAACCTGAATTTTATTATTTGAAATAAACAAAAAATCAAGCTCCTCAATTTTATTTTTTAATACTTCCATTTAGGGCTACTTTAAAATATTGCCCACAAATCTAAGGACAGAGAGATGAATGCGACTTCACAAAATTAATTTATATTATATTAAAGCCAGTTAGTGTACACATTATTATAGCTCAAGTGAAATAAATTAAACTTATTTGTCACATTTATAGCATGTCAAATAATAACTCACATGATCAATTTGTTTATAATTATTCTGCTACAACATTTATGTCATTTATTCAATTGACGGTCAAGGTATCTACCCAAAATGGCCGGCACTTTGATGCTTCCTCGTTAGGACAAAAGTTTATTCAAGTCTTAATTTCCTTTACCCACGATCCTATAACAGACTAAGTCAAACCACCAACCACAAATAAAATAATAAATATGTAAATTGATGAATAATTTTTTAATATCATGGTTGTATAAGTGACGCGATATCGTAGATCAATAATTATATAACATATAAAAATTATTTGAAATAAAACTATAATTTTTTAATAATTTTTTATAATTTAATACGTATTATAATAAATTATTGGATTATTGTATAAATAACATTATATAACTATTGTATAATAGAATTTTTCATAAATGGTCACACTTCATTTTTGTTTTATATAAATAGAAATGTATATTATTTTTAGTTTTAATTTGTTTCTGGTCAAAAATTAATTGACTGCAAGGCCAAGGAGCCAATGAAAAAAAAAGGACTCACTTGAATACAAAGGAGAGCTTATGATCTGTTCACATATTTAATCAGTTATGAAGATAATGACGTTTGTGTTTCATAATTCTTAGGATGTGCTTTGTTCTTGGCTAGTTATGTTTTAGATCGTATTTTGTTACTCTGCAAGAAATTCGAAGGGTTGAATTGGCAAGTTGGACCGGGTCGGAACTCGGAATTATTTTTTTTAAAACACGATCTGATCGAGTCAGTGTAAAAATTGAATTCGAAAATTAAAGATAATCACTAATGTAGGCCACATTAGCATTTAATCGTTAATACACCATCTAATAAATATATCTTCAGATCGGTTTAGGCAAACTCGAGACCGACCCAACCTCATCAATTTGGTCAGATTCGACTATTTCGAGCTGAGTCGGGTTAGGGCAGAACTTTGAACACCCAAAATAATTATTACAAAATCTAATCCAATAAAGTGTATAATATAATATACTATATTTCTTTTCTTCCTAATAGTAATTTGTAATCTTTAGATGCTGGAGATTCTTTGGTTCATGTAATTTGATGCAAGGGTATCTTCCAGAAGATTGTCGTGGCTTCATGGTTTTAAAGTATGTTATAATAAATTAATTTTGGTTTGTTATAACCACAAATTAAAAAATTACAAATGGGAAGTATAAAGAGGAGAGGCAACGAGTGAAGAAGGAACATGCATGGGAATATTGTTATATAATACATGAAGGTGCACCATACTTCAACAACACCTTCACTTCATCACAAGAATTGCCACCGTTTTACTATATTGTGTGTGTTTGCATTTCTCTCATACCTTAAAAAATTAATTACATGAATGGAAACCAATAACCTTTTATGTTTTTAAATCCTTATAATCTATTTTTTTCATATATATAATTTAACTCAATTTCCTATCCACTCATGTAAGCAAAGTTCCAACCCCAAATATTTTATTTATACTAATAGATTTTACCAAATGAATTAACCGATAATTACAATCCTTATATATATATATATATATATATGAGCTTCAGGTTTGGACACGTATTTTGTTCAATAAAATAATATTATTTTAACTAATTGACTCATAAAACAATATTATTTTATTGTACAAAAACGCGTCCGGGTCGTCCGAACGTCCGAATCTAAAGACAATATAATAATAATAATAATAATAATAATAATAATAATAATAATATAATAACAACAATCCAATTCTCTTCCTGTGAATGGGTTCGAACCAAAACTTCTTATAACTAACTCACACCGAGATCCTTATAATCCAATTTCTTTGCCTTGATTGCATAAAAGTTTCATAATCTTTAATTATAAATATCTCATTATGCAATTTGGGACAAAACACTTTAAATGGGTTTTTTATTAGTTAATATTGGAAAAAAAATTATATATTTTAAGATATTTTTTGACAAAATACAAAATTAAAAGGGTAATGTACTTGAGGTCCTTGTCACATATTCCTCAAATTGTAAATACCTTTTTTTTTTTTTTTTTTTTAATCGTTGGAAACCCCGCCACCAAACCACACTCATTCTGAGCCACGGCGCAGGTAAACCCCCGACTGCCCCATGCTCTTACAAGAAGTTGCACCCTCTGGATTCGAACCCAGAACCTCAGGTGAGATTCTGGATCCTTCACCACCAACCACACCCCTTGGGCATTGTCAATACCTTCCATTTTCATTTTTTCACATTTTTTTTTTTTTTTCCTGAAATAAAAGTCTTCAACCTTCTATGACCCATCAAGGACCCATTAGTTTATAAACTAGTCACACCACCTACCAATTATTTGTCCCCATACATAAAATTAATGGGACATTGAATAAATAATATGCAATGCACATCATACATAATAAAAAAATATATACACAGAAGACAAAAGATTAAATTGATTAATTAATTGCTTCTTGAAAAAATCTCATGAAAAATTGCCTCGTAAGCCCCCGTCTCTTACTATAAACATGATCCTTGTACCCTTCCCCCATCTCAAACTCACAGCTTGCTCTCTCTCTTTCACCTTCATTTCTTTCTGTGAATATTGATCACCATGGCTCTTTCTTCTTCCTTTTCCATTGGAGCTAAACACTATCTTTTCTCCATTTTTTTACTGTTCAAAACCAAGCCTTAGCTATGGAAAACAGGTCAGTGAAGTACATTTATTCAAGTTTTTAGTGCTTTTGCCATCTGGGTTCCAATTCTTTTGCTTTGATTGGTATTTGTTTGTTATGTGTATTTCTTTTATGATCACTGATTTTTATTTGGTGGTGTGTTTCAGTTCTGTTTGAGAGCATCAGCTGAGCACAAAGATGGTGAGGAAGCCAATATGATGGTGATAAGGAAAGAAAAAGAAGGCTGGAAGATTGATTTTTCTGAAGAGAAACCACCACTCCATTGTTGGACTCAGTAAATTACCCAATTCATATGAAGAATCTTTCTACAGAGGTAAAAACACATGCATTGTTTATGGGTTTTCTAGAAAGGAAAGTGTTTTTCAGATATTTGGCTCGTCTATATTTTCTGGGGAAATATTTTTTGATGGTTAAAAGTGAGATATGAAAAATAATTTACGAGTTTGTATTCATAAGTCATTAAAAATAAAATCTAAAATCTAAAATCTAGTTATTGATCAGTTTATGGATCAAATTTTCTGTAAATGTCCTGAACATCATAAAATGAATAAAACTTTCATGGCCAAAACGAACTGACATTGATTTCTTGAAGATGTTTTTCTTATTAGATAGAGTTCATACAATTTTTCAGGATCTTGAACAACTGGCTGCAGAGCTTAGAGCAGAAATTGTGAACAGTGTATCAAAGACAGGTGGGCATCTTAGTTCAAACTTGGGAGTGGTGGAGTTAACAGTTGCATTGCATCATGTTTTCAACACTCCTGAAGATAAAAATTATATGGGATGTTGGCCATCAGGTAATTAATTAAAGACACTTGCTAATTCTGGTTAAAGAAATTAAGAAAGGATTAAATATAGAAATTTCTGAATGGCTAACCTTGAATTTTGCAGGCATATGTACATAAAATTCTAACAGGAAGAAGATCCAAGATGCCACCATGAGGAAAACTTCAGGGCTTGCTGGTTTTCCTAAAAGAGATAGAGTGCTCATGATGCTTTTGGTGCTGGGCCTAGTTCTACAAGCATCTCTGCTGGTCTTGGTATGTACTTCTTCACTACGTGCGCCTGTCCAATCTTGATGGGTTTCGATATGGGGTCCATATATTTTTGAATTTTTAAAAAAAAAAGATATGTATTTATTGTGGCTCTATTTTTAGGATCCACTTACTCTTTTAAATGACGGAATAAAATTGGATAGACTTACCACCTTAGCAGTTGAGGTGGTGCGCCTGTCCTATATAAAATTTTTTCTCCTCCAATATATTTCTTCTCACAATCTAGTGAACCCCATCACCCACAAAGTGTTTATCGCTGAGTCATCCATAGAAAGAGGATGGACCATTCTTTTTTAATCTTTTTTTTTTTTTTATGTTATTTTATAGGTATGGCAGTTGGAAGGGACCTTCTGGGGAAGAACAATAATGTAATTTCAGTGATTGGAGATGGAGCCATGACTGCAGGACAAGCATATGAAGCCATGAACAATGCAGGATTCTTGACTCTAATCTAATCTAATTGTTGTGCTGAATGACAATAAACAAATATCTCTACCCACAGCTACTCTTGATGGTCCTGCAACTCCTGTTGGAGCCCTCAGCAGTGCTTTAACCAAGCTCCAAGCAAGTACCAAGTTCCGCAAACTTCGAGAAGCCGCAAAAGTAAGCTCTTAGATTCCACATTTCTGATTTCCTAGATGTTTCAGTATTGAGAGATATTAAACTCGTTGCCTTTTCTGTTGCAGAGCTTCACTAAGCAAATTGGTGGGCCAACACATGACGTTGCTGCAAAAGTTGATGAGTATGCAAGAGGAATGATTAGTGCTTCTCTGGGTCAACTTTTCTTTGAGGAGCTAGGATTGTACTACATTGGCCCTGTGGATGGACACAATGTCGAAGATTTGTATCCATCTTTCAAAAAATTAAAGAAATGCCCGCGCCAGGGCCTGTTCTGATCCATATTGTAACAGAAAAAGGGAAGGCTATCCCCCAGCAGAGGCGGCAGCTGATAAATTGCATGGTGAGACACTGACATTATTGTATAATCCATGCCTGTTTATGAATTGTTTGAATGATACTTTCTCTTTTGTGCTCTCAGGAGTTGTCAAGTGTGATCCAAAATCCGGCAAGCAATTCAAGACCAAATCCCCTACCCTTTCGTATACACAATACTTTGCTGAATCTCTGATAAAGGAAGCCGAGACAGACTATAGGATTGTCGCCATCCATGCTGCAATGGGTGGTGGTACTGGCCTCAATTATTTCCAAAAATGTTTCCAGATCGCTGCTTCGATGTGGGGATCGCTGAGCAACATGCGTGTTACATTTGCAGCTGGTTTAGCCTCAGAGGGACTCAAGCCATTTTGTGCAATCTACTCAACATTTCTGCAAAGGATATGATCAGGTTATTATTAGGAACTAATTTTGTTTTGTGATTGTTGTTGAAAAAATTGGCACTAATTAATACTTTATAATGGTTATGAAGGTGGTACATGATGTAGACCTTCAAAAATTACCAGTCCGCTTTGCAATGGATCGAGCTGGTTTGGTTGGTGCAGATGGACCTACTCACTGTGGTGCATTTGATATCACATACATTCTTGCTTGCCCAACATGGTGGTCATGGCTCCATCTGATGAAGCTGAGCTAATGCACATGGTTGCTACAGCAGCAACTATAGATGACAGCCTAGCTGCTTCAGATTTCCAAGGGGCAATGGAATTGGAGCAATTCTTCCACCTAATAACAAAGGAACCCCGCTTGAGGTTAGCACAAGTAACCCAATTTTTAACATTCACAGAGAGAAAAAATATAGACTAAATTAAAACTGAAGAAAACAATTTTTTTTGTTTTGCTTGATGATTCAATAGATTGGGAAGGGAAGAATACTAATGGAAGGCGATAGGGTGCCATATTAGGTTATGGTTCTATAGTCCAACAATGTGTGCAAGCTGCAAGCATGCTAAGGGACCAAGGCATTTCTGTGACTGTGGCTGATGCAAGATTTGCAAACCTTTGGACACAGACCTCATTAGAGAGTTGGCTAATGAGCATGAGATCCTAATTACTGCGGAAGAGGGTTCTATCGGAGGCTTTTGGTTCCCATGTATGTCACTTCCTAAGCTTAAGTGGCATTCTGGATGGAACTCTCAAGGTATTTCCCCTTTGATTCAGAAACTCCGAGCCTATATACAGAGATTTTATTTCTTCATCTTTTGCTTTATCCTGGATTCTAACTCTTTTTGGAAATTCTTCTCTAGTTGAGATCAATGGTGCTTCCTGATAGATACATTGACCATGGATCACCGGCGGATCAGCTTGAAGAAGCAGGGCTCTCCTCAAAGCATATATCTGCAACAGTCTTGTCTCTCTTAGGGAGGCCAAAAGAAGCCCTTCTGTTTATGTAAGCATACAAAATCAAACAGCGTCTTGCCCCTTGGATCCAACTTAGAAGTTCAAGTTAGAGGTGTTATGTAATAAGATCCAACTCTTAGAATCTTTACCTTGATATCCCATCAACCCTGAAGCAAGCCTTTTGTTGTTTCTGTACATGCACACTATTTCTTGTAATAAAGACACAATAAACACATCAAATTTTACACAATGCATTCTATTACATATAATTATCTTATTTACTAGTCTTTTATATATATATATTTTAACACGAAAAATATTATAAGATTATTACATGGATAATATGATATCTTTTACATATTCTATTTTTTAAAAGATTTAATTAACTATTACATTCTAATTTTTTTTAAAAGATTTAATTAAGTTTTAAATAAGGTAGTGGTAGTTCAGGTAAATTTCCTTTCCTTTTTTTTTTTTTAATGAGAATAAGGGATGTGGACTAAGGATGATAGAAATTTCCAAGGGGACGAGGCCTTCAGGGATCTTCACCAATTAGGATGAGGATTAGGGATAAAACATTAATGTCGGGGACGAAGAAAATTTAATATTAATTTCTTATTCGAGAAATAAATGGGATCAAGAAAATTCTCATCTCCTTTCCACTACTCATTTAAGTTTTAGTTAATTTATTTTTAAAATTTTCAACAAATATATTCAAATTATTATTTATAATTTTATATAAATATAAATAAAATTTATTGATAAAAATATATAAATTATAAATAGTACAATGTCTTTAAATGAAATAATGTAATATATATACACACACATATACACACTTCATCATTTTATTAAGTTACGAACCAAATAAAAATATAAAAAATATGAATTTCAATCTTCAATATGTATTGTGTTTTGTGTAATATATATTATCGATTTTTGGATATGTATGTTTTATTTTTCGATAATGTAATAGTTCAATTAATATCTTTTTAAATGACTTAAATTTATTTTGAGAAAAAAATATATGTTATTGGGATTTGGAAGCCGTCAGGATCCTCTTTTATTATTCATGGTTTCTCATCCCCTCTTCTGAAATAATTACAAGAGGACAAGGAGGAAACGAAGACATCTAAATATTATAGGGGACAAGTACCCGGATATCGATTCCCTTCCTTCCCTCCCTATTACCATATGTAATATGGATCAAATTGAATTGGATATGGTTTTTCTTGATATACTTTTTTTTTTTTTAAATTCTAGTATGATTATACTTGATGAACTAAAATGGTCGTCTATGCTAACATGATAATTGACCTAACATATATTTCATCTCAGTCACGCTTACTGAAAGCCAATAGACTTGTGTCTCACTGGAATATTGATTAGGATTGGTAAATGGGTTGGGTTTAGAAACAATTATCTCCAAATTCAAATAATGTTTATTAATATTTCTTTAACCTTGAATTAATACTCTTTTTATGTTTTTTTAAGCTCGCGTTTATATAAATAACACTTAAAATTTATTGAGGGAAAACAATGGAAAATATAGTTTTGAGGGTGAACAACACTATCTGTTGACAAATAAATCTCACTAGAACGAATGGGCCGAGGAAGAAACGAAAAGGGATGACATATCTAAGAACGAAAGGATGGCATCAGGACGAAGAATGGTTCGGCCCATAAAGGCTTAATTCAAAATGATCCAAGGAATAGGCAAACGACTAATCATAGAATAATAGGCACTTCCAAAACAGTTGGTTGGTTACGAGATACACATGACGTGTCATACTGGTGGAAACAAACCCCCACGATTCAGTAAGTTATCTGACGGTTACACGCATGATACAGCAGTTGCTCGCATGATCCATCAGTTGCTCGCATGATCCAGCAGTTGCATATGCACATAAAACGTGGAGGCTCAATGAGAAGATGACAACTCACTTCATGTTAGTGTCATAGACATGCCCAAGGTCTCTAAGTCATGATATTGTGTGTGAATGATCAAATGAGTTTGGGGAAAAAAACTTGCATTGAACGGATGCTGGATTTTAAAAAATTCTTTGTATTTTGATGAAGCTCCAAGCTTTGTTGAATCTTTCCAACCCAAGAGTGAGTTTCTCTATCACATCACAAGACTTTTTAAGTGCTAGCTTTGAAGATTTTGAAGCAAAATCAATGGAGAAGGGAAGAGCATGCTCACAGCAATATGAGAGAAAGAGAGAGATGATGTTGTTTGATATTTTGTTTCAAAAACCAATACTAGTTGTCAACTTGCAAAAAGTGTATATCTTTTCCAAAAAGAAAAGTAAAATGTGTTGGACGGAAAAAAACATTAAATGCTCCCATCTACTTTCATCACTCAATTGACTAGTTGATGTAAGTTAGTGGGTCCTACCACTAAATTCAAAATTCAAGTGGGTTACTCAACACACTTCGGGCTCGGGTTTGTTTAATCCGATTAAACGAATTTTCCGTCGCGACGTAATTAAATCCAATTTAATTAAATAATAATGTCTAACAAAATTATTACGAAAGTCGCTTACGAATTAATTCCAAATTAATTTGTTCGTCCGAATTAAAATCCAATTTTAATTTCGCATTGAAATCTCATTTCAATTAATATATCCAATATATTATTTAATTGATTAATTTCAAATTAATCATTTTCTCTCTTCTATTCGAATTTTATCCTAGATAAATTCTTGCCGTAATTTATTGTAAATTAATTTTCTCTCTGATAATTAATCCCATATTAATTTTGTTCGAGTCAAATATCATCGGTGAATCTTTGGGAAGCGACCCAAGAGATCCCTGGATATGTTGGCAGTAAATGTGGTCATCAGACTATCCGAACACGTGCGTACCCCGTACCACATTCTTATCGATTTACAAGATATGGTTGGTTTCTAACAAAGCACTGTGCCTACCTAATTCTCCAGAAATATTCAACGAGGAATATATAATCTTTATCAAGCGTAGTATACTAAGTATTGCATATTACGATCCAGTATCGGATGTCACATGCTAGGCCTGAGGCTGGAATTGTGTCTGCCCCGTACGAAGCATATATCGGATCACTAGCAACTAGTCTTTGTAATCGGATAATCATGACCTTGTCATACTATCCTGATAGCTGCATCATTTTAGAGTACCAGTTCTGTATCCTGCGTGATCATCATCTCAATATGACTGAAGTGATACTTTCATCTTGACATCACACCCAATACACTACGATTCTCAGTAAACCTAGAAGAGGCATACACAGAACCTGTTAAAGCCCCGGATGACCAAAACCAAAGCATACTGATTTTCGCAAGTCTCAGGTTAAGATCACATACACCTAACCAGATTCGGATTCCCATAGACCATAGTCATACTACCAATGGGATTTCGAGGGGTCTATCCAGAGCGAACCTCCTCCCGGTCCAACGGCTAACAGAACCTCCTATCACACTTGCATAAGTATCCAATACTTAAATATATGAGAACTATGCCGTTAAGCTTCCATAACGCGCACAAGTGTAATACTTGTCTATTCCACATTATCGATGTCCAATCTCGATAATACTACGACTAGAGATATTTAATGATTAAACCGTTCGTGGATTGATACTGTCTCATATCTTATTAATCTGGAACTAATAATAAGGACTTTTATCATTTATATATATCCAAGTAATATAATTACAAAATTATAAAATAAAAATTTCATTTGTCACATAGTTAATTTGTACAAAAACCACAATGTCTTTTACAAATAGTGATGCTATGGGTCACAATTGTCCAACAATCTCCCACTTGGCTCATAGCCAATCATTCAAGTATCTAACACCTGAACTATATACATGTCGCTCAAACTTTTGCTGAGAGATAGCTTTCGTCAGCGGATCTGTAATGTTGTCATCTGAAGCGATCTTTTCAATCTTCACATCGCCACGATGAATGATCTCACGAATAAGATAGAAACGTCGAAGTACATGATTGGATCATTGATGAGACCGCAGTTCCTTAGCCTGCGCTATAGCCCCGTTATTGTCATAATATAAATGAACGGCCTAAGCTGCTAACGGAACTACATCTAATCCAATTAGGAATTTACGGATCTAAACTGCTTATTTTACTGCCTCAACTGCAGTGATATATTCCGCTTCTGTTGTTGAATCGGCAAAAATCTCTTGCTTGGAAGATTTCTAGCTCACTGTTCCGTTGTTCAAACAAAATATGTACCTCGATTGTGACTTAGAGTCGTCTTTATCGGTTTGGAAACTTACATCGGTGAACCTAGTCACCTCAAGTTCTCCATCTCCATAGACTAAGAAAACATCATTAGTTCGTCTAAAATAATTAATGATGTTCTTAACCACAATCTAGTGACCATCACCTGGATCGGCATGATAGCGACTGCACATGCTCAGAGCATATGAGACATCAGGTCTCGTGTATATCATGACATACATAATCGATCCGACTACAGAAGTGAATGGGATCTGACTCATTGTATCTCTCTCATCTTGAGTTTTAGGACACATGTCCTTAAATAGAGAGACGCCATGTGACACTGGAAGTAGTCCCCTCTTAGAATGATCCATGTTGAATATTTTCAACACTTTGTCAATGTATGAGCTCTGGGAGAGTCCAAGCAACTTTCTGGATCTATCCCGGTAGATCCTTATTCCCATAATAAAGGCTGTTTCTCCGAGATCTTTTATGGAGAATTTTAATGAAAGCCAAGCTTTCACCGATTGTAGCATGTGAATGTCATTGCCAAAAAGCAATACACCATCAACGTAAAGGAAAATGAATGTCAGTGCGCTCCCACTAACCTTCTTATATACACAAGGATCATATTCGTTTTGAATGAAACCATATTCTTTTATGATCTCATCAAAACATTGGTTCCAAGAACGCGATGTTTGCTTCAATCCATAAATGGATCGATTTAACTTGAAAACCTTGTTTGCATGTTTTGACATGACAAAACCATCAGGCTGTTGCATATAAACATCCTCCAAAGGGTTTCCGTTAAGGAAAGCGGTTTTGACGTCCATTTGCCATATTTCATAATCGAAATATGCAAAAATAGCAAGCATTATCCTAATAGATTTAATCATGGCAACATGTGAAAAAGTTTCGTCGTATTCGACTCTATATCGTTAACGATACCCTTTCACTACAAGCTTAGCTTTGTACGTTTGTATGTTGCCATCCATGTCGGTCTTCTTCTTGAAGACCCATTTACAACCAATCGGTTTAACGCCTTCTGTTGCATCAACCAGTGTTCAAACTTGGTTGGTATACATGGAATCCATTTCAGACTTCATGGCATCTTGCCATAAAGTGGAGTCGATACCTTGTATCGCTTCCTCATACGTGGCTGGTTTATCTTCCTCAATAAGATTAATATCCAAATGAGGTGAGATCAGAAACCCATACCTCTCAGGTTGTTTTATGACTCTCTCCGACCTACGTGATTCTTGTGTATTAGAAGATTGTGGTGTAGTATCATCCCTGATGAATTGTTCATGTTCTGTAAGAGAGTCGGTGCCAAGAACAGTATCACTCCGATTTTCACCGAGTTCTTTCCTCCCACTTACCATTGTATTTAGGAATTTATTTTGAGGAAAACCGCATGGAGAGCAACAAATACTTTGTTCTCTTATGGGTTGT
Organism: Zanthoxylum bungeanum; assembly: GCA_019454045.1. Taxonomy (NCBI): domain Eukaryota; kingdom Viridiplantae; phylum Streptophyta; class Magnoliopsida; order Sapindales; family Rutaceae; genus Zanthoxylum; species Zanthoxylum bungeanum. The sequence goes on along the minus strand of SKCR01041827.1, from coordinate 21,166 downwards.
AGAAGTAATATCCTTTGATTTCCCTAGGATAACCTACAAATAGGCACTTATCCGATTTAGGTTCTAGTTTGGTACCATCCAAACATTTTACATATGCCCAACATCCCCAAATCTTCAGGAATGTGAAACTCGGTTTCTTTCCTGTCCATATTTCATATGGAGTCTGTCCAACAAACTTTGACGGAACCTTATTCAAAATAAATATTGCACTGTTCAATGCGTATCCCCATAAGGAAATTGGTAGCTCAGTGTGACTCATCATAGACCTTACCATATCCAACAAGGTTCGGTTTTTCCATTCGAACACACCATTTAATTGAGGTGTTCATTGAGGAGTCCAATGTGAAAGAATACCATACTCTTTCAAGTAATCGAGAAACTCATTGCTTAAGTATTCTCCACCACGATCCGACCGCAATGTTTTAATACTTCTGCCAGTCTATTTTTCTACTTTGTGTCGAAACTCTTTGAATTTCTTAAAAGTTTCCGACTTGTGTCTCATAAGATACACATAACCATAACACGATGCATCATTCGTAAAGGTTACGAAGTATTCATATCCACCTCTGGCCTGGCTAGACATGGGCCCACATATGTCACTATGAACTAGGGCTAACATTTCAGTGGCACGTACACCTTTACCGCTAAAAGACATTTTAGGCATTTTGCCTAATAAACAAGATTCGCAGACGTCATATGAATTAGGATCAAATATATCCAAGTATCCACTCTTCGAAAGTGTGGATATACGAGTCTTGTTTATGTGTCCCAGACGAAAATGCCACATATAAATTTCATTTGTGTTACTTAATTTAAGCATTTTGTTTGTCATGTTATATGTCTGAGATTCATTTATATTCAAAATATAAAGACCATTATTAGCATCAGTTGTACATATCTCAAAATCATCTTTATAAATAAAACACCCAGTGTTCCAGAATACAAAGGTATACCCACATTGGGTTAAATAAGATACAGAGATAATATTTCTAGTTAAACTAGGTACATAATAACAGTCTGCTAAATTAAGTACATGCCCCGAAGGAAGATTCAAAATATAGTTCCTAATGGCCAAAACGACGACTCTTGTCCCATTTTCGACTCGAAGGTCGATCTCTCATGAAGCCAGTTTCTTGCTAATCTACAGATCTTGCACATCAGTACATATATGAGTGCCACATCCAGAATCAAACATCCAATTTTTAAAACTAGAAGTAGACATGTTATTTCAATAACAAACATACCTGAAGCCGATGTCTTTCCCGCATTCACTTCCTTCATGTGCTCCTTGTACTTACGGCAGTCACGCTTCCAGTGACCCCGTTTGCCACACTGTAGATTGTGATGATTTGGCCTGGCCCTTTTTTTTCTTCTTCTTCACACCTCCAGAAGCCTTCGGCCAAGCCTTGGCTTTCTGAGATGTCGAAGTGAAGTGCGCCTCGCGCTTTTTTCCTTTCAGAAGCTTATTTTCTGCCTCTTTCAGCATCGCCATCAACTCTCCAATAGTCTTTTCTTGGTTCATTATATTATAGTTCATGATGAACCCGCCCCAACTATCGGCAGAGACTGTAAGATCAAATCTATGGAAGTATCAGCCTCGAAAGTAATGCCCAGCTGACCTAGCTGTTCGATGTCAGCAATCATCTGCTACATATGGTGCTCGACAGATGTACCCTCAGACATACGAGAGCGAAAGGGCTTCTTCTACCATTTATACTTTTGAGATCTAAGGTTAGATCTGTGAAGGTCCTTCAATTTCAACATCATTTCGTAGGGATCAAATTCCTTATTTTGATGACAAAATTGAGGGGTCATTGCGGCAAGCATGACGGATTGAGTAGTTGAGTTGTCATCACTGTGAGTCTTCCAAAGCTCAAGCTCAATTGGCTGCTCAATTTCGGGCTTAGACACGAGAAGTCTCTCTATGACATAGAGTAACTTCTCGGCCCCCAGGACTATCCTGAGGTTCATATCACAGTCTAGAAAATTCACACCGTTAAAGACATTATCGCCCATGATGATGTCCCTAATGTTAATCTTTCCAGCCATCTTGATCACAATAGTCCAACTATTCAATCAACGATATCAGGTACACTCAAAATGTAATGGTTACTATAGTCCAACTAAGTGGAGTAGTTATGGTACAGTCCAATTGTTCAAAGAAAATAATAAAAAATTAATCCAACTAATATAAATATATAATGACAAAAATGTTGGGGTTGGTGCTCAGAGCACCGATTCCCGGTTGTATTTCCTTGAAAATAATTTTGTAAACGTTTTATTATGAATAAAATAAGCAGTTTCTAAAATATAATATATCTTCTTATATGGTAAAGACATAATTGACCTTATGATGATTAGTCATGATACTGTTGCAAAAGCGTCGCAACTGACATTGAGTTTTATTATGACGTTGTCATTCTTGGACAGTTCCTGGTCAAGGTTTATACTACTTGGTCAGTAAAGTAAACCCGTTGAGACTGGTACATGTCGTATACTAGAATATATAATTCCAATGGTTTCTCAATGAATCTTGAGTCTTGGAGACTCGTATAGATGTATAGGTGTTTATAGCGGATAAACACTGAATGACTCACCGAAGATTCTTAATGTATAGTACACCAATGTCAATAATAATCTTCTTGGGTTGAGTAGTATTTGTGATTCTTCGACTTGAGATACCACTGTGGGCACATGAGATATCTTCTACACTTAGATGGCAGTCACGTCACTGATCTATTAAGATCAGACCTCCGCATGTTCGTTTGGTGTAGATAGATCCTCAGGGTGTCCTGTGTGTATCGAGGTAAGATCCGTCAGTTCTGTGTACAGAGCATAGGTAGTCCATATATGATTAACAATCAGATTAAAACCATGGGCCCGTGGTACATTTTAGAAGTTAGTTCTAAATATTCTTTTTGAGATTGCTAATAGAGACGTCGATGGGATAATCCCTATAGAGATTTGACGTTTACATATATACCTGTGACAGAGGAATTATACATATGCCATGACCTCGACCTGTATGATTCAGCGAGTTTATCCGTGGTCGTCATAATTTACGGGTGGGTAAATTATGGACACGAAATTGGATTTCGTGACGGATATGCCTGAATCTAGAGAGTCTCACTAATGAAATATACTCGTAGAGCACTAAGGCAACAATTATAAATAATATTGATTATTTATAAGTCGTTTAAAGGTTAAACGCAAAATACATGTGATGTGACCTAATATTCATTTCCTAATTTTTGTGTATTTGCATTTAATGATAGATTTTATCAAATACACATTAATTAAATGTCAAATTGAGATATTTGACTAATATCATAAATATATATGTATTTGATATTTAATGTAAATATAATACATATATTTAATATATTTGTATTTAAATATTTATTTATTTATTTAATTGTTAAATAATTAAATTAATTAAAAAAATAAATATCCTAAGTTATGATATTTTTGGAAATGCTTTTTAGTTGCTATTGTTGACTTTAAGGAATTCATTAAATTATTTAATGATGACTTTAACAAGTTGATAAAGCTTTATTTAATGAAACAAAAAAAAATCTTGATATTTTGCTTATACCAAATTCGGCAAGGCTTAGGAAGGAGTTATAAATTGTTTTGTTTTCATTTTAGGGTTTCATAAGTTCAAATACACAAAAATAACACAAAAAGATAGTTGAGAGCAAAGCTTGAAGGTTAAAAGAAAAATCATAGAAATCTTTGGAATTTGTAAGTCTTTCTTTAAAGCTTTCAACATGAAATTAGTTTCTAACATGCTTGACATCATTTTGTGTTGCTTGGATGTTCTCTCTTCTCCTATGGTTTTTGTTTATTGTTTGTGAACTTGGATAAAAGATTGATGCATGTAAGTAAGCTTAAAATTATTTTAAAGGCTTACTTTTGATTCTTTGAAAATCAAAGTTGCCATTCAAGAGTTGTTAAGCCACTCCTTGGTGACCTAGAATTGTTCTAGAGTTATTTCAAATTGGTGAGGCTTGTTTGGTGAAGTATTTAATGGGTTAAAGTGTTAGAATTTAAAGATTGGGTAGAATTGGTCAATTTGATGAAATTGAAAAATTAGGGTTCATAACCCATTCCAAAATTGGGGCTTTTCGTATATGTGATTTATTATAGAGTTTATATGATGAATGTAAATTTTTGGGTTGATTGGATTTGATCTTGGCATGTTTTGAACAAAAGGGACTAAATTATAATTAATTGAAAAATGAGGGTGCTCACGACAATTAGCTAAAATTTGGGGATTTGTGTGAAATCTGATTTTGATGTATTGGATTTGTTGAAAAACTTGTTAGAAATGATTTAGGATCATCCAAAATTGTATTTTACAATTTTTGGACTAAAATGCTCAATTTATAAAGTTTTGGGGCAATTCGATAATTACCAAGAAATTTGATCTCTTGTGTAATTTTTCAGAATTTGATAATTGGATAATTAAATAAATAAGTTTATTTAATTGATCCGAGAAAAATTTTGAAATCGGAAAATTTTGATTTTCCATTATTCCGCTGCGTTACCGGATTTCCGCCATAAAATCCCTACAAAATGGTATCAGAGCGAGTCTGATTCTGGCCACCATAATATGATTATGCCTTTTAAATTCAATGTTTGATTTATTCTTTACTTGTTACATGCATATTTTATTTAATTTGATTAAATAAATTAAAAAGAATCTTTTACGGAAAATTCCTAATTAATAATGTTTAATGTTAATTATGTATTTGATGCATATTACATGGTCCGTCTTGTCAATACGGTTTATGAATATTTTTCTGTGACTACATCCAAGACCGTGCCTCTGCTGTTAGGGTGTAGCCAATAAAAATTTATTTATGTCGGATGTATATCATATACTAGATAAATTCAAGCAAAAGTGAAATCTTGAACGTGCCCAAGCTGTCTGGGTTACGCAAGTAGCTTGAGTTTATCATTGACGAGTTTAACCTTGGTACGTCTCCTTGTGAACGTGCCCAAGCTGTCACAACGAGAAACGACCAGGACCGGAAACCTAGGAGTTACTATTGAGTGATTGACAAATGAGTTGTCTACCTGATGAATATCCGTAGGCGAGACCGTGCCTCTGCTGGGAGCTGAAATATATTCATGGGATCCACCTTTCACTATTTGTATTTAATTTAATTATTAAATCTTTGTATTCTGTTTGGAGATTACAATATTGCATGATTTAGTGGGAGGGGCATTTTTAGATTAAAAATCCATGATCTAGTAATGCTTTTGATATTTTTTTAAACTACTTTATTTATACTAACCGTTTTTCGTAATCTATATGATAGATTTGCGATGGTGGCACAATCCACTAATAGCGCGTATGTTGGATACGAACAAACTCAAAGGCGCTGAGAACTTCATTGTTTGGGACTTGGATTTGAGGATCGTCCTTGATTCCGAGAAGTTGGGATATGTTCTTGAGGGTCCGCTGCCCCTTGCTGTGGTAAAGGATGCTACAACCGGAGGAACTCCAAGTTTTCCAAGCTTGGAAGGATGATGATTTAAAAGTTAAATCATACATCATAAGTTCGATGTCACCGGGACTCAAGAAACAATACTATGGCATGTCAGATGCGTATAGTATGATGACACGATTATGAGAATCGTTTGAGAACCAAGAACAAGTTGTTGTTCATAAGGTCGCTAAATGACATTCTCGGTAGAAGTGTCATTCTTGGTTCGCTCCCAGCTTCACATCGCCAATTCGTGATGTACTTCAACATGAATGGGATTATCTGTACCTACCATGAGCTGTATAGGATACTGCTCATGGCCGAAGAGGACCTCAAGAAGGGAGTACCGACTTGCCCTCGGAGACCTACTTCACTTTCTACTTCTTCCTAGACTTGGTCAAAGGGAAAGAAAAAGAAAAGGAAGAAGAATAAGGGTTTCATTCCTCAACCACAAGGTAAGATAGCAAAGGCTAAGAGGGCTTCTAAAGACAAATTCCATCATTACAGCAAAGTCGGGCACTGGAAAAGGAACTGTCCTGACTACATTGCCCAGCTGAGGAGGGAAAAAGCATCTACATCAGATACATTTAATTTTCCAGTTATTGATATATCTTTGGCTTGTTAAGCCGTTACATCCAGCTGGATTTTAGATTCTGCTTATCCTATTCACATTTGCAATTCGTTGCAGGTGTTGAAGGAAAGTAAAAAACTAAAGCCTGGAGAGATGCAGTTGCGATTTAGAAGTGGAGACTCTCTTGATGCAGTTGCAGTGGGAGTATGCGAGATCCCTTTGCCGAATGGGACACTTTTGTTATATGACTGCTATTAGGATGTGTAGCTAATATTATATCTCTTTTTGTATTGGATACGGAAGGTTATCGTATTAATATTAAGAATTGTTCTTTGTATTTATATGATAAACTTAATATTCATATCATTTGTTGTCCAAACCAGCATGTTCATTATACATTGCAAACTTCTAAAGATATTTTAAATACTGGAGTTAATAAACGTAGTTTACATGTTGTTAATAATACTGAACTTTGGCATATGCGACTAAGTCATATAGGTGTTAAACGCCTTACCCAATTAGTTAGGAATGGTTTGATACCAAATCTCACCATTGAACCCTATCCAACTTGTGAATCGTGTATTCAGGGTAAGATGACCAAAGCCCCATTTTCAGGTATTGGACATCGTGCCACTAACTTACTGGAACTCGTACATTCTGATGTATGTGGTCCACTAAGTCAGACTGCTCACAATGGTTATTCTTATTTCGTTATCTTTACCGATGATCTGTCACAGTACGGTTATGTCTATTTGATGAGACATAAATCGAAAACCTTTGAAAAGTTCAAAAAGTTCCTAAATGAAGTAGAAAAAACAAACTGGTCAATATATTAAATGTCTTTGATCTGATCGAGGCGGTGAATATATGATCAATGAGTTCATGGATTATATGAAAGAGATTGGGATTCTCGCTCAATATACTCCTACAGGTAATCCACAGCACAATGGAGTGTCTGAGATGAGAAATCAGACTTTATTGGATATGGTCCGATCAATGTTGAGTTTCACCGATTTGCCCTATTACTTATGGGGCTACTCTCTTTTAACAGATGCACGTCTTTTGAATAAGATTCCTTCAAAATCTGTTCCTATGACTCCGTATGAGATATGGACCGGTAGAAGACCAAATCTTAGTTACATTAAGGTTTGGGGTTGTCCTGCCTATGTCAGGGTGACTCAACAAGATAAACTTCGCATCGAGGGCAAAATTTTAGGTTTGTTGGATATCCTTCGGAAACGAGGGGATATTTATTCTATGATACCAAGCATCGAAATGTGTTCGTAGCTCGCTTCATAAAATTTCTAGAAGTAGAATTTTTGACAGAAGGTGGTAATTATAGACATGTTGAACTTGACAAAGTCCAACTTGAAAACAACGAGCCAACGGAGGAACCTGAAGTTCAAGTAGATCAAGGACCTTCAACACACACACTCCGTAGGTGACAAAGGGTATCTATACCTCTTGAACGCTTGTATTTGATACAAGAAAAGAGTCTAAATGTTCTCTTAGTTGAAGAGACTGATCCCTTTACCTATAGAGAATCGATGTTGGACATCGACTCCTTTAATTGGCAATGTGCCATGAAATCCGAGTTAGACTCAATGCATGAGAATCGAGTTTGGGACTTGGTTCCGCTTCCCGGAGGAATTGTTCTTATCGGTTGTAAATAGGTTTACAAGAGAAAGTACGGGCCTGACGGTAAGGTTAAAACTTACAAGGCCCGACTAGTAGCAAAAGGTTACACACAGGGACCCGGCGTCGACTACGATGAAACTTTTTCACCAGTAGCCATGCTTAAGTCTATTAGGATTTTGCTTTCTATAGCTGTGTATCATGACTACGAGATTTGGCAAATGGATGTCAAAACGGCTTTTCTAAATTGATTTCTTGATGAAGAAATCTATATGGAACAGTCGGAAGGTTTTGCGTCCAGCGAAAACTCGGGTATGGTATGTAAGCTTAAGAAGTCCATTTATGGACTTAAACAAGCTTCACGAAGTTGGAATCTTCGATTCGACGAGATTATTAGATGGTCTGGTTTTCTCAAGAATTCGGAAGAATCCTGTGTGTATCAGAAGGCTAGTGGGAGCATGGTCGTATTTTTAGTCCTCTTGTTGATGACATCATAATCATTGGGAATGATATAAGAATGTTACAAAGCGTCAAAGCATATCTCTGTAAGAATTTCTCCATGAACGACCTGAGAGAAGCTTCTTATGTTTTAGGCATAAGACTCTATAGAGATAGAGAGAGGAGGCTGAATGGGTTATCCCAATCAACGTACATAGATAAGATCTTGGAATGATACAATTTTGGTAACTGTAAGACAAAAAATATACCGTTCAGATATGTGATTCATCTTTCAAAGAAGATGAGTCCACAAACAGAAGATGAAAAGGTTAGAATGTCTAAACAACCTTATGTTTCGTGTTTGGGTAGCATAATGTGTGCCATGTTATGTACTCGGCCTGATATCAGTTTCGTTGTTAGCGTAACTATACGTAACTATATCAGTTTCGGCCATTAAACATATTCTGAAGTATCTTAAAGGTACTAAGGATAAGTTGATAATTTATGGAGGATGTGAACTACAAGTTAACGGGTATACGAATTTCGACTTCTAATGGATCCCGATGACAGAAAGTCTACATCTGGATTCTTCTTTACCCTTAACGGAGGTACAATTTACTGGAAGAGTTCCAAACAGGAGTCAACAGCTGATTCCACCACAGAGGCGGAATACATTGCAGCTTCTGAAGCTGCAAAAGAAGTTTGTGGATAAAGAACTTTATCACAGAATTAAGAGTTGTCCCAAGTATCAAAAATGCGATTCCGTTATACTTTGATAATACTAGAGCCATTACGTAAGCAAAGGAACCGAGGGCGCATCAGAAGTCGAAGCATGTGGAATGTAAGTACCACATCATTCGAGAGATTGTGTCACGAGGGGATATTATCGTGTGCAAGGTACCGAGTGAAGATAATGTAGCAGACCCGCTGACAAAGGCCATACCTCCGAAGTTGTTTGATAAACACGTGGAGTCGATGGGTATTAGCTACAATCGATATTGACATAAGAGCAAGTGGGAGATTTTATTGGGGTTGGTTCTCAGAGCACCAATTCCCGGTTGTATTTCCTTGAAAATACTTTTTTAAACGTTTTATTATGAATAAAATAAGCAGTTTCTATAATATAATATATCTCCTTATATGGTAATGACGTAATTGACCTTTGGATGATTAGTCATGATACTGTTGCAAAAGCGTCGCAATTGACATTGAGTTGTATCATGACATTGTCATTCTTAGACAGTTCCTGATCAAGGTTTACACTACTTGGTCAGAAAAGTAAACTGATTGAGACTGGTACATGTCGTATACTGAAATATATGATTCCAATAGTTTCTCAATGAACCGTGAGTCTTGGAGACTCGTATAGATGTGTAGGTGTTTATAGTTGATAAACACTGAACGACTCACCAAAGATTCTTAATGGATGGTATACCAACATCAAGAAGAATCTTCTCGGGTTGAGTTGCATTTGTGATTCTTCGACTTGAGATGCCACTGTAGGCACATGAGACATTTTCTACACTTAGATGTGTTGGGGTTGGTGCTCAGAGCGCCAATCCGGACCGTATTTATGTCTGATTCATGAATATGAACATCCATTTTTTCCATAATATTACTTACTTAGTGGTTACACCTCTTGTTTTTATATACGTATTCGATCTAATTATTATTAGATTGAAACTAAATGTGGTTTAGTGATATGTATATATTAGACAAAGGCCCGATAATATATATACAGTACACAGTTACAAAGTTAGTTTGTAATTGACATTGAGAAGTGTCACTGCTAAATGTATATTATCAAACATAATTCCTGGCCAAGATTTACTAACACGGGTCGGTTAGTCAAATCTGTTGAGACCAGTACATGTCGTATATCGAGACTTAGTCCGATAGTTTATCCCAATAAACCATGAGTCTGGGGAGACTCGTATAGACGTGTAGGTGTTTATTATGGATAAACATTGAACGACTCATCGAAGATTCTTAATAGATGGTACCCCAACGTCAATAAGAATCTTCTCGGGTTGAGTAGCATAAGTGGTCCTTCGACTTTAGACACCACTGAGGATGTATGAGACATCCTTCACACTTAGATGGCAGTCACATCGCCGATCTATTTAGATCAAACCTCCGCCTGTTCATTGGGTGTGGACAAATCCTCAGGATATCCTCTGTGTGTCAAGATAGGATCTGTTAGTTATGTGTACAGAGCATAGGTAGTCCATATGTGTTTAGCAATCTGTTAAATCTGTGGCCACAGTATACTTCAGAAGTAAGTTCTGAGTGTTATTTAGAGATTGCTAATAGATACGTCGACATGATAATACCTATAGAGATTTGATGTTTACATCTATATCTCTGGTATTATTCGGATACCTGTGACGGAGAGATTATACGTATGCAATGACATCGACCTGTATGATTCAGCTAGTTTATCCGTGTTCATCATAATTTACGGGTGGGTAAATTATGGACACGAAATTGGATTTTGTGATGGATATACCTTAATCTAGAGAGTCTCACTAATGAAATATACTTGTAGAGCACTATGGCAACTTTTATGAATAATGGTGATTATTTATAAATCGTTTAATTGTTAAACGAAAAATACATGCGAACGGGCAGAACCGTCATTTCTTAATTAATGTGTATTTGTATTTAATATATGATATTATTAAATACACATTAATAAATTGTCAACTAAATGTATTTGACATATATCATTTATATATATGTATTTGAGATATTTAAAGTAAATATAATACATATATTTGTGATATTTGTATTTAATTAATTGATTAATTATTTAATTTTTAAATAATTAATATAATTAAAATATAAATATCTTACCAAATGATAAAGTTAGGAAATGATTATAAGTGTATATTGTTGACTTATACATTAAAGGAAAAGGTTGTCAAAATGGTTTTGACTACTTGGATATTTGTTTTAATAAGTTAAAATTGAAAATATCTTTATCCTCTTTTCTTACCAAATTTCGGCCAAGACCTTAAATAAATATAAGTGTTATATTTTTAAGTTGCTTTTGTTGACTTGTTGAATTTTCATTAAAGTTGTAATGATCAAATTGCAAGTTAATTAAAGTAAGCTTTAAATGAAACAAGAATTAAATATCTAGATATTTTTCCTTCACCGAATTCGGCCAAGGGCATTTGTATGAGGTATATATTGTTTTGTTTCATCTTTTAGGGTTAGAGAAATTCATTTGAGACCAAAATAACATAAAAGAGAGTTGAGAGCAAAGCTTGAAGTTCAAAGAGAAAAGGCTAGAAAAAGCTTGTTTTTGTAAGTCTTTCTTTAATGTCTTCAACATGAAATTTGTTTCTAACATGCTTAGCTTCATTTTTTGATGCTTTGATGTTATCTCTACTCTTATATTTTGTGTTTATATGGTTGTGAACTTCAGTGAAAGATTGATGCATGTAAGTAAGCTTGAAATGGTTTCAAAGCTTTACTTTTGATTTTTTGGAAAATCACGTTACCATTCTAGAGTTGTTAAGCCACTCATTGGTGACCTAGAATTGTTCTAGATTTGTTTCAAAGTGGTGAGGCTAGATTGGTGAAGTATTGAATGGATTAAAGTGTTGGATTTGTAAATTTGTTGAAATTGGACAATTTGATGAAATTGAAATATTAGAGTTCATAACCCACTCCAAATTTGGGGATTTTCATATATGTGATGTGTTATGGTATGAATATGATGCATGTAAAATTTTAGGTTGATTGGATTTGATCTTGGCATGTTTTGAACTAAAGGGACCAAATTGTAATTAATTGAAAAATTTAGGTGGCTCACGACATTAGACTAAAAATTGGGGATTATGTGAAATCTGATTTTCATGCATTAGATGTGTTGAAAAATATTTTAGAAATGATTTAGAATCATCCAAAATTATATTTGATAATTTTTGGGCTAAAATAATCAATTTATAAAGTTTTGGGGCAATTCGGTAATTACTGAGAAATTTAATCTCTTGTGTAATTTTTCAAATTTGATAATTGGATAATTAAATAAATAAGTTTATTTAATTGATCCAAGAAAAAATTTTGAAATCGAAAATTTTGATTTCAACTATTCCTCTGCGTTACCGATATTCCCCCTTAAAACCCCAACAAAATGGTATAAGAGCGAGTCTGATTCTGGACACCCCGATATTATTATCCCTTTAAAATCCAATGTTTGTTCTTTTCTTTACTTGATACATGCATGCTTTCATTTAATTTGATTAAATTTAAAGTGTATGACATTTTATGGAATATCCCCGCTTAATAAGGTTTTAAAGTAACTGATATTTGGAATACTTGTTTCTTGGTTCGTCTTGTCAATACGGTTTATAAATAATTTTCCGTGACTACATCCGAGACCGTGCCTCTACTGTGAGGGTGTAGCCGATAGAGATTTATTTATGCCGGATGTATATAAGATACTAGATAAATTCAAGCGAAAGCGGAATCCTGAACATGCCCTAACTGTCAGGGTTACACAAGTAACTTGAGTTTATCATTGACAAGTTTAACCTTGGTACGTCTCCTTGTGGGCCTGCCTTAGCAGCGACAACGAGAAACGACCAGGACCGGAAACCCATGAGTCACAACGAGTGTGAATGACAATGAGTTGTCTACCTGTGAATATACGTAGGCGAGACCGTTCCTCTGCTGGGAGTCGAAATATATTTATGGGGTCCACTTCCCATTATGGAATTCGATTTAATTATTGAACTCTTGTTTTTCCGTTGGGGATTACGGTATTACGTAAAATAGTGGGAGGCACTGCTAAGTTTAAAATTGTCCATAACTTTGGCAGTGTGTATTATTATGGAAATTTCCGCTTATTTGTTTCCTTATTCTATTGTTTATATAGAATTAAACTTTAATTTACTGCACACATATTTTGATATGTTATCTGACTTGACTCTTGGTTGCAGTTATTCTAGAATAGGTTCTAGATAGACTAGAATATTATTAGATTGGTCTAAACCATTGGGAACTGTTGTTCTGATTTTCTTCAAAAATCAAAATAGTTAATGACTTAGTTTATAAGTCATGATAGATAATCTAGATAGATATCCCTTTTAGGATATAATACTTTAGAGAGAATAGTTTCTTATGCAGTAAGAATTGACTTGAATTAGTTCATGTCTCGAGATTCTTGACTGGCATTAAGAAAGCCCCATTAGGTATTTGTTTATCTAGTAATGACGTTTCTTAGCTTTAATTACCTTTAGAGGCAATGTGTCTCACACAATTTGCTAATCAATTATTTGCAATTATTGTGAATAGTTGAATGCAAATAGTAAAGCTAAAAAAAGGAGATGCGTATAGTTGTGTATAAAAAATATTGATTTTCACAATACTACAACTATAAGTATTGGATACCAGATCTCCCGTCTAGTTATTTAAAATATTAGTTAACGATTGTTTTGATATTTGATATCGGAACTTGCGACTATTTGATAGTTACTTGTTCATTATAAACAATTGTTATATATTTTAAATATAACTAGTAGTGTCATTGACGTGGAGATAAACATTAAGAAAATTTATTCGGTAAAGTAAATAATTTAGAACGGTGCTTTATGAGATTTTATCACTTAAGCATTAGATGCTTATTTCGTATGGTAAAGGATGGTTTGATACGAGATCACACCACATATCATTATCCATTTAATGAATATTATATTCAGGAAGGTGATTAAAATCTCATTTAACCAATGATTTGTCATTGGACCACCAGATTTATTAAACTGATATATTAGATGTATGTAGTTTAATGAATTTTAATTGTTTAGGGTAGTTTTCTTTACTTCGTAACTTAGTTTACGAATTGTCATAACTTAGTTACTTGTTTATGAAAGAACACATATTGAACATCTTGAAATGATCAAGTACTTTCAATCTGTTCTGATGAAACGTAGGTTGAACATTTTTTACTTGTTCAAATATATTCAATCTGAAGTTTTTTTTTTTGAGAACTCTATCCTTAAAATTCATTACAAGTCTTTGAACTGTTCAAAGATCTTTGATATGATCAAACATATAAATTTAAAACAATTAGTTCTAAAGTTATTCAGTGAATATGATTCATATTCAATATTATTCTTCCACAATTCCATCTTGATGGAATTGAGTAGTGGGAGCAGTCGAATCTTATATAATTTGATTCGTTTGATATTGAATGTTACCGAATTGGTTTCAATACTCTTGGGGATATGCTCCAGTAATACTAGTTCATCTTTTTAATTTACGTTCTATTAATTTCTACAGTTACATATATGATATGTATATGTTGAAAATCTGAATCTTGAAAAGTTTGAGATTTGAATCTTTCTTTTATGTAATAGTTATATAATGGAAATTACTTACATTTCGGAGGTATAAGTAAAATTTTATCATTTATTCTATTTTATAGAATATTGTATTATATTTGATAGAATATCTTTCCTACGATCCTAAGTAATAAAATTATTTTATTATTTGGTGTGTAACATCAGATGTTAACTATTTTAGAAAAGACTTGACTTATTGAAGTCAAATGTGAGAATGATAAATTATAAATGGAACTACGTAATTAATAAGATGAAAAAACCCTTATACATCTTCTATATAAGTCTAATAGGATATCGGAATCATTTACGAGTATTTGATACTTAATGGTTCTGTTGTTTTCTTACCGAAGAAAATTATCCTATAACTTATAATGGAAGCGATATTCGATATCGATTATGGAAGTTCACCATTGAACAATAGATCTAAAATTGTTTATAGCTTACTAGGTTCAAGTTTTGAACTTGATTAAGTTTTCATTATGGAATAGTTCATGATATGTGCTAATTGTTTGCGCAACGAAAGCAGTGTGAGCTTATTAAAGGTTTGACCTTTATAGTATGACAGTGAGAAAGATTATACTCAGCAATTTATTGTAGATTCTGATGAAACCTGTCTCTAGTCACACTAATTGAACAATTAAAGATATATTGGTTAATATTGATATTAAACTGTACATTTTAGCTAAAGAATGCAAAATGGCATTTTTGAATTACTTATTCATATAAGAGATCAGTTGTGATTTCATTGTTTGAAGAGTTCATTCTGGAATGGCCATCGAGTTTGTGTTCCGCTGAGATCGTAATTTAGTGTGCTAACTTATAGAGCCTATTGTAGACTCGGATAAGTCTTCCGGAAATCCGTGTTCTCTGTTTTTGATATCGTCAGATTGTCTGACCATGTCAAATTATAGAGAATACATATGTGATTAAAGGGTTAGTGGGAGCGTACAAATTACATTATAGTGTTATATATCCTAACAACATTATCATTATTATGGTAATAATGATATGTTTGTGAGGTAAGAGATTTATCTAAGTCTTCTTTACTCCGTGATAACAGTGGAAGTAGTCTCTGTTATATTTGATATAAAATTTTATATAAGATATAAAACTAAGAGACTTGTGAGATACTCCTATTAGTCGTGCATTAGATATGATCGAATAAAAGACACAACAAGGCTATCTGTATGACAGTTAGTATAATTGTTTGACAGTTAATATGTGTCTTGTATATAAAGTATTCATCTTTCGTAAAGGATGATTCATTTTTCGAAAGAAATATTGATTACAATATCTAATCAATCTTATGTATCATTTGATGATGACATAATGAATATTTTATTATGTGCGATTAAAGATATCGATTTAATCATAATTGTTACGAGTTATTTTGATACCCTATAGACCATATGATGGATCTTGAAACACGTTCTTTATTATCATTGAGATATTAAGAACGAGTTTCTAATTCATGGAGAATACAGTCTGCAACCATTAGGGTCATATTAGTTTTGAGACTAATTATGATGTTAGACAGTCTACGTCATAAAGAGTCACAAAAGATGCAGTGGGAGTGCCACACATGATTCTACTGTTACAATGGAATTAGATGCAACTTATGAAGTATTGACTTATGAAGTTGTATAATGACCTTATAAATTAAAAGTTTTATATTGGTGTTGTGCATGCGGTTGTCCGCATAGTATTTTGGATTTGATCCCTGAATACTTGGACAACTCAGTAGCTGTAGCACAAAACTGATGTAGCATCAAAGTCATATTAATGTATAATTTAGATTCTACAAAATATGAATGATGCTGACTATGGGTAACGATGGAGTTTGTTTGAGAAACTCAAAATGTCATAGCAGACTTGCTTCTTATTGCCTACCTCTTGAGTACTGGATGAGCTTTTGAGGGCCATGTGCATACGAGACACATTGAGATGTGTATATGATACCATGGATTGGCAACTAGAGCAAATATGAGAAATTGTTTGGGTTGGTGCTCAGAGCGCCAATCTGGACCATATTTATATCTGATTCATGAATATGAACATCCCATTTTTCCATAATATTGCTTATTAGTGGTTACACATCTTGTTTTTATATACGTATTCGATCTAATTATATTAGATTAAACTAATGTGGTTTAGTGATATGTATATATTAGACAAAGGCTCGATAATATATAATGAGTACACAGTTACAAAGTTAGTTTGTAATTGACATTGGGAAGTGTCACTCTAAATGTATATTATCAACATAGTTCCTGGTCAAGATTTACTAACACAGGGTCGGTTAGTCAATTCCGTTGAGACCAGTACATGTCGTATATCGAGACTTGGTCCGATGGTTTATCCCAATGAACCATGAGTCTGGGGGGACTCGTATAGACGTGTAGGTGTTTATAATGTATAAACACTGAACGACTCAACGAAGATTCTTAATAGATGGTACACCAACGTCAATAAGAATCTTCTCGGGTTGAGTAGCATAAATGGTCATTCGATTTGAGACACTACTATGATGCATGAGACATCCTCCATACTTAGATGGCAGTCACGCCGCGATCTATTTAGATCAGACCTCCGCCTGTTCGTTGGGTGTGGACCGATCCTCAGGATATCATGTGTGTGTCAAGATAGGATCCGTCAGTTCTGTGTACAGAGCATAGGTAGTCCATATGTGTTTGTAATCTGTTAAATTTGTGGCCACAGTATACTTCGAAAGTAAGTTCCGAGTGTTATTTAGAGATTGCTAATAGATACGTCGACGGGATAATACCTATAGAGATTTGACGTTTACATCTATATCTCTGGTATTATCCGGATACATGTGACGGAGGGATTATACGTATGCAATGACCTCGACCTGTATGATTTAGCTAGTTTATCCGTGGTCGTCATAATTTACGGGTGGTTAAATTATGGACACGAAATTGGATTTTGTGATGGATATACCTTAATCTAGAGAGTCTCAATAATGAAATATACTTGTAGAGCACTATGGCAACTTTTATGAATAATGGTGATTATTTATAAATCGTTTAATTGTTAAACGAAAAATACATGCGAACGGGTCGAACCGTCATTTCTTAATTAATGTGTATTTGTATTTAATATATGATAATATTAAATACACATTAATAAATTGTCAAATAAAGGTATTTGACATATATCATTTAATATATGTATTTGAGATATTTAAAGTAAATATAATACATATATTTGAGATATTTGTATTTAATTAATTGATTAATTATTATTAATTGTTAAATAATAATATAATTAAAATATAAATATCTTACCAAATGATAAAGTTAGGAAATGATTATAAGTGTATATTGTTGACTTATACATTAAAGGAAAAGGTTGTCAAAATGGTTTTGACTACTTGGATATTTGTTTTAATAAGTTAAAATTGAAAATATCCTTATCCTTTTTTCTTACCAAATTTCAGCCAAGACCTTAAATAAATATAAGTGTTATATTTTTAAGTTGCTTTTGTTGACTTGTTGAATTTTCATTAAAGTTGTAATGATCAAATTGCAAGTTGATTAAAGTAAGCTTTAAATGAAACAAAAATTAAATATCTAGATATTTTTCCTTCACCGAATTCTGCCAAGGGCATTTGTATGAGGTATATATTGTTTTTTTCATCTTTTAGGGTTAGAGAAATTCATTTGAGACCAAATAACATAAAAGAGAGTTGAGAGCAAAGCTTGAAGTTCAAAGAGAAAAGGCTAGAAAAAGCTTGTTTTTGTAAGTCTTTCTTTAATGTTTTCAACATGAAATTATTTCTAACATGCTTAGCTTCATTTTGTGATGCTTTGATGTTATCTCTACTCTTATAGTTTTTGTTTATGGTTGTTAACTTGAATGAAAGATTGATGCATGTAAGTAAGCTTGAAATGGTTTCAAAGCTTTACTTTTGATTTTTTGGAAAATCAAGTTGTCATTCTAGAGTTGGTAAGCCACTCCTTGGTGACCTAGAATTGTTCTAGAGTTTTTTCAAAGTTGAGGCTAGATTGGTGAAGTATTGAATGGATTAAAGTGTTGGATTTTGTAAATTTGGTGAAATTGGACAATTTGATGAATTGAAAATATTAGGGTTCATAACCCACTCCAAATTTGGGGATTTTCATATATGTGATGTATTATGGTATGAATATGATGCATGTAAAATTTTAGGTTGATTGGATTTGATCTTGGCATGTTTTGAACTAAAGGGACCAAATTGTAATTAATTGAAATTTTGGGTGGCTCACGACATTAGACTAAGAATTGGGGATTTGTGTGAAATCTGATTTCATGCATAAGATGTGTTGAAAAATATTTTAGAAATGATTTAGAATCATCCAAAATTATATTTGATAATTTTTGGGCTAAAATAATCAATTTATAAAGTTTTGGGGCTTCGGTAGTTACCAAGAAATTTGATTCTCTTGTGTAATTTTTCAGAATTCGATAATTGGATAATTAATAAATAATTTTATTTAATTTATCCAAGAAAAGATTTTGAAATCGGAAAATTTTGATTTTCCACTATTCCGCAGTGTTTACTGATATTCCCCCTTAAAACCCCAACAAAATAGTATCAGAGCGAGTCTGATTCTGGACACCCCGATATGATTAGCCCTTTAAAATCTAATGTTTTTTCTTTTCTTTACTTGATACATGCATGCTTTCATTTAATTTGATTAAATTTAAAGTTTATGACATTTTATGGAATATCCCCGCTTAATAAGGTTTTAAAGTAACTGGTATTTGGAATACTTGTTTCTTGGTCTGTCTTGTCAATACGGTTTATAAATATTTTTCCGTGACTACATCCGAGACCGTGCCTCTACTGTGAGGGTGTAGCCGATAGATATTTATTTATGCCGGATGTATATAAAATACTAGAAAAATTCAAGCGAAAGCGGAATCCTGAACCTGACCTAACTGTCAGGGTTACGCAAGTAACTTGAGTTTATCATTGACAAGTTTTAACCTTGGTACATCTCTTTGTGGCCTGCCTTAGCAACGACAACGATAAACGACCAGGACCGGAAACCCATGAGTCACAACGAGTGTGATTGACAATGAGTTGTCTACCTGTGAATATACGTAGGCGAGACCGTGCCTCTGCTGTGAGTCAAATATATTCATGGGGTCCACTTCCCATTATGGAATTCGATTTAATTATTGAATTCTTGTTTTTCCGTTGGGGATACGGTATTACGTAAAATAGTGGGAGACACTGCTAAGTTTAAAATAGTCCATAACTTTGGCAGTGTGTATTATTATAGAAATTGCCGCTTATTTGTTTCCTTATTCTATTGTTTATATAGAATTAAACTTTAATTTACTGCACACATATTTTGATATGTTATCTGACTTGACTCTTGGTTGCAGTTATTCTAGAATAGGTTCTCGATACTATTAGACTAGGATATTATTAGATTGGTCTAAACCACCGGGAACTATGTTCCTATTTTCTTCAAAAAATCAAAATGGTTAATGACTTAGTTTCTAAGTCATGATAGATAATCTAGATAGATATCCCTTTTAGGATATAATACTTTAGAGAGAATAGTTTCTTATGCAGTAAGAATTGACTTGAATTAGTTCATGTCTCGAGATTCTTGACTGGCATTAAGAAAGCCCCTTTAGGTATTTGTTTATCTAGTAATGACGTTCTTAGCTTTAATTACCTTTAGAGGCAATGTGTCTACACAATTTGCTAATAAATTATCTGCAATTGTTGTGAATAGTTGAATTCAAATAGTAAAGCTAAAGAAAGGAGATGTGTATAGTTGTGTATAAAAAATATTGATTTTCACAATACTATAACTATAAGTATTGGATACCAGATCTCCCGTCTAGTTATTTAAAATATTAGTTAACGATTGTTTTGATATTTGATATCGGAACTTGCGACTATTTGATAGTTACTTGTTCTTTATAAACAATTGTTATATATTTAAATATAACTAGTAGTGTCATTGACGTGGAGATAAACATTAAGAAAAATTATTCGGTAAAGTAAATAATTTAGAATGGTGCTTTATGAGATTTTATCACTTAAGCATTAGATGCTTATTACGCATGGTAAATGATGTCTTGATACGAGATCACCACCACATATCCTTATCCATTTAATGAATATTGTATTCAGGAAGGTGATTAAAATCTCGTTTAACCAATGATTTGTCATTAGACCACAATATTTATTAAACTGATACATTAGATGTATGTAGTTTAATGAATTTTAATTGCTTAAGGTAGTTTTCTTTACTTCGTAACTTAGTTTATGAATTGTCATAACTTAGTTACGTGTTTCTGAAAGAACATATATTGAACGTCTTGAAATGATCAAGTACTTTCAATCTGTTCTGATGAAACGTAGGTTGAACATTTTTGACTTGTTCAAATATATTCAATATGAAGTTTTTTTTTGAGAACTCTATCCTTAAAATTCATTACAAGTCTTTGAACTGTTCAAAGATTTTTGATACGATCAAACATATGAATTTAAAGCAATTAGTTTTAAAGTTATTCAGTGAATATGATTCATATTCAATATCATTCTTCCACGATTCCATCTTGATGGAATTGAGTAGTGGGAGCAGTCGAATCTTATATGATTTGATTCGTTTGATATTGAATGTTACCGAATTAGTTTCAATACT
>SKCR01041826.1:0-59140 GCA_019454045.1 Zanthoxylum bungeanum | reverse complement strand
TAAGCCATAAAACTTCCTGTTTTCCGCCTCTTCCTCTTCAATGTCCATGACAGTTTCCCTCAACTGCCGAAAGTCTGTAATCATGGAGGTCATCCTCCTCAGTTTCCCATAGTTGGAGGGCTTGGTGCCCTTGATAATCATCTTAATTTGGTCATTCTCAGAGGGCCTAGTCTGCATTTTCAACAACTGACTTCTCCATCGGTCCACATACTCCTTGAAGCTTTCCTCCGGCTTCTGTTTGTTTGGTTCTCCAAATCACGGAGTGACAAATCAATCTCCAAGTCCGTGACGTATTGCTTTAGAAAAGCATCAGCCAACTCCTTCCAATCTTCCCTAACCTTCTTCTCAAGGCTGGATGAAATACCAACTACCACTACCGGTGCCCCTTCAAGTGACATTCCAAACATTTTCAGCGCCTGGCGCTTGGACAAACCCACTGAACTCATGACTGAAACATACTGACGGAGATGGACCCTTGGATCCCCATTCCCGTTAAACTTAGCCATGTATGGCATCTTGAACTGAGCCGGCAACTGTTCTTCAAATGTCATTGCCTCATAATCCAACAACTCTTCATATTTACCCCTCATCTTGCGGGTAACTGTTTCAACCTGATCCTGAAGTTTTGGAAATTCTGCCGGAGATCCAATCATTCTGCCTATTGCATATTCTGCCATGTCGTCATCAAAAGCGGGAATCTCATCCCCCGACCCATTCGGAGGCTCCTCATGCCTCCATTCTCAGAATTCCCCCAGCACGGGGCACAGCCATGCCAGCTACAACAGTAGTAAGGGCTTGTAACTGTTCAGTGATCTTAGTGAGACTGTTTTCCAACTGATCCATTCGGGATATCTCATTATCGGATGAACTCATATCTGTTCTCGGTATTTTGGTGAGTCTTGTCCCTTCTCTAACCCAAACGGTATCTATGATATCCTCTTTGAGACATAGAGGGTGTTAACACGATGTATGCATGTATGAGGTGCATAAGATGTATATAACATATAGGACATAATAAATTAATTAAAATTCTCAAACAAATCAGCCCATTATCATTTTAGAAGCTTTTGGGCTAAATGTCATAGGAGTGAACTCGCCCCAGTTTAAATGGCCCAACGAGTTCGCATCTCATAGCAAGGAGCCCAACTACATCCAAATGGTAATGTTCCGAACACAAGCACAAAGTGGCCCATCAACATTTAGAGGCCTTTGGCCCAATCGTCATAAGATACGTTCTTGTCCCAGTTTAAATGGCCCAACAAGACCATATCCTATGATAAATGGTCCAAATGGATCCAAACGATGATGTTCCCAAACAAAAGCATAAAGATAATTCAAGCATAAAACAGTAAATTCTACAAGGTGGCCCATCAACATTTCAGAAGCTTTGGGCCTAATGGTCATAGGATACGAACTCGCCCCAGTTTAAATGGCCCAGCAAGTTCGCATTTCTGACAAAAAGTCCAACTGCATCCAGATGAGGATGGTCCACAAGCACATGCTCAAGGAAATAATTGTTACTTTAGCCATACAACCCCGGTCTATGGGTGGGTTCGTGAGAGTATAGACAAAGACTCTTGCTGGTGAAAGATTACCCACAACTAGGTCTCCCCACTCAAGGGTTCATGCGACCAAGCAAGCTCACCTTTTTTATACCTTGCGGTACGTGCCAATAAGTCATGATGTGTGACTAACTGTCAAATGGATTTCTTGTTGCAGATTCCCCAGAGGGAGGGTGGAGCGAACTCTCTTAAATACCCAAGCCTCTTAGGCTCTGATTGCTAGGTGACAGAAATAAGCAACAAGTCCTCCAAATTAGTCTGTCACAACAGGCCAAGGGTAGTATTTAGGTGCCTCCACAGCGTTTCCTCGAAAGGTAGTGAATGAAGGAAGACACCAAACCATTACCTAGCCTTAAAATGTCTTTGATCAAACCCTCATTTCATCCAATATAGACATGGTCAATTAAAACAAAAATCCAAACATTACAAGACAATATTTCGGGGCTGATTCTCTATCCCCAGTGGAGTCGCCAGACTGTGGTGACACAGGAAAACCTGGGCGACGCATGCTGTTCCGGGCTCGCGGCCCGATTGGGAGTACGGAGTAGCCACGGGGACTAAACCGGAGAATGATGGAGTCGCCACCCCGGTGTGAACCTGAAAAATGAGATTTAAGGCCGCACTCACCCCTCGCAAGGGAAGACCTCAAACCATTGGGTTCGGAATGGTCCCTTACTTATGTCATTTGTAATGAAAGGATTTGTGTAATAATTTAATCAAGACCAAATAACACTTATTTCCAAGGGTATCATGCTTCTAAGTTCATATTCGCAAAAGATAAAGTTTACATCTAAATATTCATGAAATCAAATCCTATTACCAAGTTCGTATGCTTAAAAGGCAAACATATCACATCATAAGAATTCAATATTCATGCAAACATAAATGCAAGACAAAAATAACAATATTGGCATGCAATATAAAGGAAATCAAAATAACGGTGAGCATATCATGTTATAAGCGCATTATAAAAGCATATGGAATAAGGTCAAAATAACCGCATAACAAACAGAGTCAAAACAAGTGCATGACATGAAGGGATAAAAGATGCAAATTCAAATACGCGAAAGAGGAACAATTAAAGATGCATCTATACATTAAAGATAAACTTGCCATGATGTAATGCCAAAGAATATGGCTAATATAAGTGAAAGAAAGGAATACCAAGAAGGAGAGAAGTGCAATGTGTGCCTATGCTCATGTGACTACTACAAATTTTCAATTAAACATGTTATATGTGATGCAAGATTATGCAATGAGATGTCATATGAATGAATAATATAGAAAAGAAAGCACGGCAGAACATTACATAATAAATAGAAATAAAATGCATGAATAGAATGATATTTTGTAAAACAGCGATAAATCGCGTAATAAACAGCGCGGGAAAACATCGTGGTAAGGTAGCCTTAAGGCATTTTCCCTTGAATAGAGGACCTTTAATCCACCCTAGGTAAGCCCATGCGCACGCATGCATAATAATGTGCAATAAATAAAAATGCATGAACAAGATGGTGTTTTGTGAAAAATAGTGATAAATCGCGTAATAAACAGCGCGGCAAAACATCGTGGTAAGGTAGCCTTAAGGCATTTTCCCTCGAATAGAGGACCTTTAATCCACCCTAGTTAAGCCCATGCGCACGCATGCATAATAACGTGCAACAAATAAAGATGCATGAATGAAATGATAACGTTAGAATGATAAATAAATAACACATAACGAAAAGTAAATAACAAAGTGCGGTGAAGCATTGTGGTAAAGGATTTTAACCTCTTCAATTAGAGGACCTTTCGCTGCACTTACTAAGCCCGTGTGCACATAACACAATGCATATATATGAAACAAAAGTGAATACAAAGATATCAGATTTCATATACCCGATTGAACATGTCTTCTTACATCCAATCGAATACACATTGTCCGGCGCGGCGAAACATCGTGGTAAAGGATTTTTAACCTCTTCAATTAGAGGACCTTTCATCGCCACTTTCTAAGCCCATACGCTTATCTCAATGCATATCTATGAAACAAAAGGTAAATGTAAAAATATCGAATTTCGTATACCCGATTGAACATATCTCACATCCAATCGAATATACATTGACCGGCGCGGCGAAGCATGCATCGTGGTAAAGGAGTTTAACCCCTTCAATTAGAGGACCTTTCATCACACTTACTAAGCCCATGCGCTCGATCATATCATTATACGAACAAATAATATGCGGAAATTAAATAACGAATAATAAACACATTAAAACAACATAAAACGAAATATGCATCATTGGCTCAAGTGGTACGTGGAGCTGTATCCCGAGTGCAGATCATACTACCGTCCATTCGGAATCGGCTATGAAATTTACGTCCGGGTTTCCATCCTATATACCACGAGAGGCGACACATTTTTCATTTTAATCAAGGGCCACAATCATGCATCAATCCATAGTACATGCATATCTATCTACTCAAGGGCCACAACATGTATTTTAACGTAATAATCATGCGAATGATGCTCAATAAATAATAAAAAAATTAAAATAGAAAAAAAAAGTAAGTGTGAAAAAGTACCCTAAGGTCTAACCGTTTAAGTCGTCTTCGGACTTGCGTTTCACGGAGATTGGAAGGGGTAAAAGCTCCTTACCCTTCCGGTTCACTATCTTAGCGTTTCAACTCATCGTTCCACTATTTTCCTCGCTGTTTAGGCTTCGTTTGCTGCTATTTGGATGCGTTTCTGCTCACTGTTCAGGTCACGTTTTTGTGTTTTAAGGGGCTGGTTTTGTGTTTTTTGGAGGCTTAATGTGCAGATTTTTTTGTGATTTTATAAGGGTTGGATGTGCAGTTTTTACTCACTGGTTTGGGGTATTTTAGGGGTTGTTTGAGGGGCTAAAAGTTGGTACAAGGGCTATTGTTTTGCGCACATTGTACGTGTTACAGGGGGCAATTTTGGGTGCTAAGGGGCGTGGATGTAGCTGCTGCTGTTTTTGGGCTAGTTTTGGTGATGTGTGGGGGGTTTACGGAGGTGGTTTTCAGTGGTGCTTAGGGGCTGTATTGGTGGTTGTATTGGCTACAGAAATTCGGCTATGGAGGGGTGCAAGGGAGATGATGTTCACGGCTAAGGAGGATGCGATGGAGAGAAAATTTTCTGTCTTGGTTTCTTGCTTTGGCCGTGAGTCGTGGTGTGTTTCTAGGGCTTGGGCGTGACTTAGGTTGTGTGATCGAAGGGAATGGCTTTGGTTAGGAGTTGTTTATATAGAGGAGGATTAGGGTTTGTCCTTGTCTCACAAGGAAGGGATCTACATTCAATTTAGGATTTGGTCTTAAGGAAAGTCAAAGATTGAGGGGGTGAACAAGGTTAATTCAAATTAGGGAGGTGATATCTTTATTTAGGCATTTAATTTGTTGGATTAGGAAGTCAATATTTTTAATTGGTTAAGATTGATTTTAATTAGGTATATTATCTTATTAATTTAGGCATATAACATATTTAATTTGTTTAATTTAGGTATATGTTTATTTTATGTTTGGTAAATATTTTAATTATTATTTTATTTAATTACATCATCTAATTAATATTTATTTGATTTAATTTGGGTGTGTATTAGGCAAATGGACGTGTGGGCCTTGGTTGGGGGCGTGTGGGCCTTTGGTTGGTGGGTTTGGTTTGTGTGGGCTAGGTGTGTGGGCTAGCGGGGGTTTTAGGTCAAGGTCAAGTGATCTGTGAGTGTCTTGGGCTGGGAATAATTTTTTAAAATAGAAAATAAACGAGTTACTCGAAGCTAAACTAGTGAACTTAATCCGTCAATGAGTCAATCCTTGACTCTTCCCTTCCGATGTCCGTTTCCCGCGGCTTTTGCAACTTAAAAGGTAGTGCCTCCAACTGAGACTCATCATCGGGTTTCACATGCAAAAATACAATGCCTACACTCCGGCCTACCTGAAAAACTCGTCCTCCAAACCTTTAACCACCAAGACTTTTGCCTGGGGATTTGGGATAGCAATAGTGAGGATGAAACAAAGTTGGAGAAGAATTTCTGGCAGGAGTTCTCAAGCAGTGATGAAGATGACAGATCTGAGTCCCTCCAATATGACTTTCAAGGCATATGATGACAGTAAGCGGGGAGTTGAGGGCACTTTTGCTGCAGTAGTCAAAGTGGGCCCAATAGAGGATGAGGTCGAGTTCACAGTGCTTGATATCTCGGCCACTTTTGCTTTGCTATGGGGGAGGCCATGGTTTCACAAGCTTGGGGCGTGCCCTCCACTCTACATAGGTCATCAAGTTTCCGTACGAGGGAGAAATTTTCACTATTAGAGCTGAGGTAGATAATTCTGCGGCCGCTTTGGAGATACAACCATTCACGAGGTTCCAAGTGTCGGAAACCTTTGAGAAGTGGGTAGATCCTAAGATGTCTAGGATCATGGAGAAGATGAAGTTCGAGCCGGGCACAAGTTCAGGTGTTGGAGGAGCATTGCCCGATTTCATGGGGTAGACCACCAGGAAAGGATTGGGATACAAATCCGACGAGGATAAACCGAAGACTAAGAAGAAAAGGTTGAAGTTGACAGAATATTTTATGAAAACAATGAGGTACCAAGGAGAGCATGAACCAGTGGAAGTCAACGGGGTCATGGTACCAGAATTTGAGATCTTCCAAGATGTGATGGGTGAGAAACCGCTGGCAGATGAAGTTGCAAAGGAGGAAGACAAGTGGTTGGAGGAACTAATGCAGCTGGAGAGCCTTACTCTCGAGGAGAGCAAGGAGACTGAAGAAAACCCGGTTGTGGAGGATGAAGCGTCTATGGATGACGAAGATATTTATCTCCTTGATTTATTTGAGTGTACCCCTACATTCGCTAATAATAAAGACATTCATTTCGCTTACATGGCTGAGTCTCTTCCTTCAATTTTCACGACTTGAGTATATTTGACATCAACTCAACCAAAACGAATGCATTTAAACTTGGTACGCCTGAAAGCCCCAAGGAAATTCTAATTGTAAGTGAGGTTACCCCCGAGGAGCGGAAGAAATTAGAAGGGATGTTAGTCAAATATGCTAAGTTTTCGCATGGTCCTATGAGGACATGCCGTGAGTGGATAGAAGTATCGCCCAACATACGATACCGACTTATCCAAATCTGAGGCCAGTAAAGTAGAAGCTCTGAAGGATGAGACCTGAGTGGGCCGAGAAAGTTAGAGAAGAAGTCAAGAAATAGATAGATGTGGGATTTCTAGGAGTAGTGAAGTACCCCAAGTGGTTGGCAAACATTGTGCCAGTACAGAAGAAAGATGGGAAGGTCAGAATATGGAAGGATGATCTTCTTTTACCCCATATAGACGTACTAGTTGATAGTGCAGCTTTATCTTCCATGTACTCGTTCGCAGATGGGTTCTCGGGATATAATCAGGTTCTTATGGCTGAAGAAGATAAGCATAAGACTGCCTTTATCATGGAGTGGGGTACGTATTGCTACAAGGTGATGCCGTTTGGGCACAAGAATGCAAGAGCTACTTATCAACGGATGGCCACTACATTATTCTACAACTTGATGCATAAATAAATTGAAGTATATGTGGACGACATGAGGGTGAAATCAGAGACAATAAGCAGACATATAGAAGCACTAGAGAAGTTCCTTGAACGAGTCGACAAATACAACCTGCGACTAAATTCCAAGAAATGTGTGTTCGGGGTAACGTCAATCAAGCTGCTAGGGCACATAGTAGGAATGAGAGGGATAGAAGTGGACCCTGGAATGATTAGAGTGATTACCAAAATACCTGCGCCAAAGACAGAGAAAGAAGTTAGAGCATTCCTCATAAAAATTCTGTACATCAGTCGGTTCATCACCAAGCTGACGTTAGTATGTGAGCCTATCTTCAAGCTACTGAGGAAGGATCATCCGGTGAAGTGGAATGAACAATGCCAAGAAGCCTTCGACAAGATCAAAGAATACTTGTTGAAACCTCATGTCTTGAAACCTCCAAGACCGGACAAACCCTTGGTACTGTATTTGGCCATAGAACCCGAAGCGATGGGGGCGATGATAGTACAAGCAAATGAGACGGGGGTAGAGTATGTAGTCTACTACCTTAGTAAGAAGATGCTTCTGTATGAAGCCCGCTATCAAGAAGTAGAGAAGATCTATTTAGCATTAGTGTGGGCGTCAAGAAAATTATGTCATTACTTCCAATCATACTAGATCTAAGTGGTAGCAAAGAAGAATCCCTTGAAATATCTACATTCAGTGCCTTCGCTAGTAGGGAAGTTAGGCAGATGCTTGGTGTTGCTGATAGAGTTTGATATTGATTATCTCATTTATAAGGTAATCAAATGTCGAGTCATTACGGAGTTCTTAGTATTATAACCCATAGAAGGAGGCCAATACAAGTTTGAATTCCTAGAAGAGGCGTTCCAAGCAATAACGGTCCAAAGGTGGAAGATGTATTTCAATGGAGCGGTAAACTACAAAGGAGCCGGAATAGGGATTTTGATAGTAACCCCCGAAAGAGAAACACTGCCAATGGCCAAGAGGTTGACGTTCGGAGTAACCAACAACATGGCCGAATATGAAGCGTGCACCTTTGGAATGACTTCATTGATAACCTTGAAGGCTAAGAACGTGGAGGTCTATGGAGACTCGATGTTGGTAGTCCGACAGATGCAAGGAGAATGGGAATTGAAGGAAGAACGATTGAAACCCTACTTATTCCACCTTAGGAGTCTGGCATAGGCCCTCCCCGATTATAAATTCCAGCACTTGCCATGAGAAGAGAACCAAATGGCAAATGTATTGGCTACCCTAGCCGTAACTTGGGAAAATCCAGAAAAGTAGTTGATGAGACCTATAGTATTGATAACGACAAACAGACCTATTTACGATATAGAAAGGATCTTGGAAGTAGAGGTCGACGATGGGAAACCCTGATACTATGATATTCAACGATACTTAGAACGTGGAGAACTTCTCGAAGAAGCAAGCAGAAAAGACAGGATATCCATCCAGAAGTTGGCTTCTCAATATGTGAGTTTGAAAGGAGAACTATACAAGAGACAAGCAAATGGCATCCACCTGAAGTGTTTAAGAAAAGAAGAGGCATGTCAGATTATGTGGACAACACATGAAAAGATTCAATTTGTCTCGCAAGATAGTAAGACAAGGCTTCTACTAGTCGACCATTGAAGCTACTACGCAAGGTTGGTAAAACATTGTCACAATTGTCAAGCACACGGTAATTTGAACCATTTGCCTTACACAAAATTGCAAGGGCTGTCAGAACCGTGGCCTTTCTCAGCATGGGGAATTGATATGATCAGAGAAATTTGACCACACGCATCGAATGGCCATAGTTTCATAGTAGTGGCAGTTGACTACTTTTCAAAATGGGTGGAAGCCGAGTCATTTCGTAACGTTATAGCAAAGCAGATGGTAAAGTTCATAGCTTGGAACATCATTTATCGGTATGGAATGTCGTATCACGTAGTAACAGACAATGGAGTCTAGTTTTAAGGAGAAATGAAGACAATGTTACAGAAGTACGGGATGTGACATCACAAGTCGTCACCTTACACACCGCAGGCAAACGGGGCAGTCGAGGCAGCCAATTAGATGATAAAGAAGATACTAGCCACGATGATGGAGAACTATAATGATTAGGCTGACAAACTACCGTATGCCTGTGGCGGTACAGAACTTCTGTCAGAATAGCAATGGGAGCCACACCTTACTCTTTGATCTACGGAATAGAAGTAGTACTGTCAGTGGAAGTTGAGATATAGTCTATGCGGGTATTAGCAGAAGCAGAGTTACCTGAACAAGAATGGGCCTCGCAGAGATTTGAATAGTTAATATTACTGGATGTGAAGAGAATGATGTCTTTTCATCATACGCAGTTATACCAGAAGAGGTTTGCCAGAGAATTCAACAAGAAGGTGGTCATACTAAGATCAGAAAGGGTGGTCTGGTACTTAGGCAGTCAAAACCGTCGATGACAGACCCGAGAGGAAAGTTCAGACCCAACTGGGAAGGACCCTACATAGTCAAGAAAGTGATGGGAAATGAGGCAGTGATACTGTTAGTTTTAGAAGGGAAAGAGTTCACCAAGCAATCAACGTGGACAGATTGAAGCAGTATTTTACCTGAGGAAGAAAAGATCGAGCGATCACCAAGAAAACTGGCGGAAGACCTAACTCTACAGAATAGGAAATTCATCCATGTATGCATGCATACACGTAACATACTTGCATTTTTTTTTTGTGTTTTGTTTTATTTTGTATGCATATGTTTCAAAAAAGAGAATGAGAAAGTGGCAAATGTAAGCTAACCAGAAGCAGTAATACAACATCATCAGTTTTGGGAATGAATCCCAGAGTTGAGGCCCTCATCAGTATCAGTTCTGGGAATGAATCCCAGGGTTGAGGCCTATGTCAGTATCAATTTCGGGAATGAATCCCAGGGTTGAAGCCCATATCAGTATCAGTTTCGGGAATGAATCACCGGGGGCGAAGCCCACATTATCAGCGGTTGAAAGGAAGAATTCCAGTGGAGTGGAAAAAAAGAGAGAGAGAGATAAGTCCTTGATGGTTAGGCATATGTTCGGTGATGAAATTATTTGCTGTAGGGTGAAACCTTAGAAACGATAAGTGCGAGATGTGCTCTCTTCCGGTATTTTGAGTGCTTATTTTCAGCTAGACTCGTGGGCACTTAATTACGAGATCTTAGTAGTAGAAGCCTGAGTAGTCGGCGAGAGGACTAGTTGAAGAGATGGAAGGTCGGTGAATGACTGTTTGCTTAGATGTCTATCCTGATTTACTTGTGTTACGATATGTGATATGGTTGGAAACGAAGGAAAAGTTTCTGAAGAGGAAAAATAAACCACCTATAACCGATAACCGTGAAGCTACCCATGGGCGAGTATTAGGACCACCATGAGGAGAAATGCTACCTTAAAGGGTAGGTGTGTTAAAAAAATAAAAAATAAAAAATGACGAAAATGAACAGACGAAAGAAAAGAAGAGGAAAACCATATCATTTTGAGTACGAAGAAGTACTTGCAGAGTATGATCAAGACATGTAGGTTGGTTAGACCCACTGATCCCATTCTTCGAGACAAAATCATCGAGTTGGCTTACTTAAGGAACAAGCTATGAAAGAACCTTGGCACACACACACTTGGAGTCTAGTTCAGATCATTTATTCAGACAATCGAATTCGAGTTGTATCAAGAACTTTGAAGGTTCTCTGGTTTCAACACTAGGCATCATTTGAGGACGAAAATATGTAGCTATCAGGATTATCTCATAAAAGGCAGTATAGTATGTTGGTATCCAACATCACATCAGGTGACTTATCCTGACCCAATGAAAGCTGCAAAGAATAGAAATATAAACCAAGTTTGGGGGCAACCAGTCTACCCCTCTTTATACAGCATGGTTAGGGAATGAACCATCACATCAGTAATGCCTCGGGAATGAGGTTTAGTATACCGGGAACGGAGCACGGTTCGGATATGAACCATCACATCAGCAATGCCTCGGAAATGAGGTTTAGTATGCCGGGAATAGCGCTCTGGGAATGGAGCACGGTTCGGAAATGAACCATCACATTAGCAATGTCTCGGGAATGAGGTTTAGTATGCCGAGAATGGCGCTCCGGGAATAGAGCATGGTTCAGGAATGAACCATCACATCAGTGATGCCTCGGGAGTGAGGTTTAGTATGTCGGGAATGGCGCTCTGGGAATAGAGCATGGGTCGAGGCCCACATCACTACCGCAACACCTCGGGAATAAGGTTTAGCATGCCGGGAATGGTGCTCAGGAATGGAGCAAGGTTCAGAAGGGGACCAACTGTGACACCTCGGGAATAAGGTTTAACATGCCGGGAATGGCAATTCGGGAATGGGACAAGGTTCGGAAGGGGACCACAACTATCACAACTGCGATGCCTCGGGAATGAGGTCTAGCATGCCGAGAATGGCGCTCTAGGAATAGGGAAAGGTTCGGAAGGGGCCCACAACTATCACAACCACGACGCATCAGGAATGAGGTGTAACATGCCGGGAATGGCGCTCTGGGAATGAGGTAAGGTTCGGAAGGGGACCACAACTATCACAACGATGACGCCTCGGGTATGAGGTCTAGCATGCCGGGAATGGCGCACCAAGAATGGGGCATAGTTTGGAAGGAGACCATAACTTATCAGTTCAGTTCGGTAGTGATTCCTAGAGATCGCAATATCTTGCAGGGATGAACGTAAGGGGTCGCAGCACCTCACTACCAGATCAACTCAGTTCGAAGCAACAGGCAAGTCAGGCACCAGTTGGCGTGTTAGGTAAGTAAAAATACATTGCATAACTTTGATATGACTGTCACTGTCACACAATGTACAAGTCCTATCAAAGTGGGGGTGACTGTAGGCATTGCATTTTTGCATATAAGTCCTGATGATGAGCGTCATATGGAGGCACTACCCTTTAAGTTACGGAAGTTGTGGGAAACGGACGTCGGAAGGGAAAATTCAAAAATTAATACTTTGTTGGAATTAATTCGTTTGCTTAGCTTCAGGTTCACTCGTTGGACCTCTGTTTAAAATTTATACTCGGCCCAAAAACCCCACAACCTACACCAAGCCACACATCCAAGCCCACACGCCCAAGCCACATCCAAGCCCACACGCCCAAGCCACATCCATGTTGGTTTCTATTGATGTCCCAAG
This sequence comes from Zanthoxylum bungeanum, assembly GCA_019454045.1. NCBI lineage: Eukaryota > Viridiplantae > Streptophyta > Magnoliopsida > Sapindales > Rutaceae > Zanthoxylum > Zanthoxylum bungeanum. The sequence goes on along the minus strand of SKCR01041826.1, from coordinate 46,869 downwards.
ATCATTTTAAGCCATGAAATGAATGAATATAACAAAGAAGAGTGGCATAAACACACTTACAAAGATCGGTTTTGGATGTGATGATGAACAAAATTTCCTTTCCTTTGAAGTAGTATTCGGCCAAGGGAAGAAGATCCAAGCTCCAAGCTTTGCTTTGAGTTTCCAAGCTCTCAAGAAGGCTTCCCTAACATCTTGTTTGATCCTTAGTTTATGCTAGAAAAATGAAGAAAGAAAATCAAATTTTCTTCCTTGGAGGTTTACGGTTTTTACCAAGAGATGAGAAAGTTTTTTAGTTTTGTATTTTGTTTCTAAAACAATAATAATGCCCAAAATGCTTTACCAAAAGTGGTATATCCTTTTCCAAAAAGTCAACAAACTTTGGAGCCAAAATTGCATTAAATACCCACAATCACAACATCAAGAATAGTGACTGCATGTCACTCACCAAAAAAATGATTTGACGTCTATCACTATAGTGACAAGTGATGTGACTCGCGATGTGACTCATGAGCCCCACTCGATTCAAAATGCGAGTGGGCCCGCAAACACCCGGGCTCGGTTTCGCTAATTCCGAATTAACGAACTTCCATCGCGACGTAATTAATAATTATGCCTAGCAAAATTACTATTCACGTCGGTAATGAATTAATTCTAAAATAACTCGTTTGCCCGAATTAAAATCTAATTTTAATTCCATGTCGAAATCCAATTTCGTTTAATATATCGAATATATTATTTTTGTCGATTAATTCCAAATTCATCTTTCTCTCTCTTCAAATAGTACTTTATCCAAGATAAAGTTTCTCTGTAATTAATCCCAGATTAATAAAGTTCGAATCAAACGTCATCGGTGAATCTTCGGGAAGCGACCCAAGAGATCCCTGGATATATTGGCAGTAAATATGGTCGTCGAACTATTCGAACACGTACGTACCTCATACTACATTTTTACCGATTTACGAGACAAGGTTGGCTTCTAGCGAAGCACCATGCCTACCCAATTCTCCATAAATATTCTTACTAGAATATACGATCTTTTTCAGGCATAGTATACCGTAGTATTGCGTATTGTGATCCAGTATTGGATGTCAAGTGCAAGGCCTGGGGTTGGAATAGTGTCTGCCCCGTACGAAGCACATATCAGATATCAAACAACTAGTCTTTTTGAATCGGATAATCATGACCTTGTCATACTATCCCGATAGGTTGTAACACTATAGAGAACCAGTTCTGAATCCCTGCGTGATCATCATCTCCATATGTCTGAAGTGATACTTCCGTCTTGACATCACATCCAATACACTACGATTCCCAATAAACCCAGAAGAGGCGTACACAGAACCTGTTAAAGTCCTGGACGACCAAAACCAAAGTTTACCGATTGTCGCAAGTACTAGCGATGCAAGTCTCAGGTTAAGACTAAATACACCTACCTGAAGCGGACTCCCATAGACACATATACATACTACAATGGGATTCCGCGGGGTCTATCCAGAGCGAAGTTATTTTCCGTACCATCGGTAAAACACAACCTCCTATCGCACTTGCATAAGTATCCTATACTTAAACATATGAGAACTATGCCGTTATACCCTCACAATGCGCACAAGTGCAATACTAGTCTATTCCGCATTATCGATGTCTATCTCGATAATACTACGACTAGGATATTTAATGATTAAACCTTTATGGATTGATACTGTCTCATTTCATCTCAATCCGGACTAATATATGGACTTGTACCATTTATAAATCAAAGTAAATAAATACAAAATGGTAAAAGGCAATTTCATTACTACATCGTTAATTTTGTACAAAAACACAATGTCTCTTACAAATAGTGACGCTATGGGTAATAACTTTCCAACAATCTCTCACTTGGCCTATAGCCATTCACTCAAGCATCTAATACCTGAACTATGTATATGTCGCTCAAAATTTTGCTGAGGAATCGCTTTCATCAGCGGATCTGCCATCTTGTCATCTGATGCGACCTTCTCGACCTTCACATCGCCACGATGTATGATCTCACATATCAGATGGAAACGTCGAAAAACATGCTTGGATCGTTGATGAGACCGCGGTTCCTTAGACTACGCTATAGCCCCGTTATTGTCACAATACAATGGAACGGGTTCAGCTGCTAACAGAATTACTCCTAATCCAATTAGGAATTTTCGGATCCAAACTGCTTCCTTTACAGCTTCAGCTGCAGCAATATACTCCGCTTCTGTTGTTGAATTGACAACATTCTCTTGCTTGGAAGATTTCCAGCTCACTGTTTCGTTATTCAAATAAAATATGTACCCGGATTGCGGCTTGTAGTCGTCTTTGTCGGTTTGGAAACTTGCATCGGTATACCCAGTTACCTCAAGTTCTCCATCTCCATAGATTAAGAAAACATCCTTAGTTCGTTTAAGATACTTATGATATTCTTAACCGTCATCCAGTAACATTCACTTGGATCAGCCTAATATCGACTACACATGCTCAAAGCATAGGAGACATCAGGTCGCGTACATATATGGCATATATGATCGATTCGACTGTCGAGACGAACAGAATCTGACTCATGTTGTCTCTCTCATCTTGAGTTTTAGGACACATGTCCTTAGATAGATAGACGCCATGTGACACTGGCAATAGTCCCTTCTTGGACTGATCCATGTTGAATCTCTTCAACACTTTGTCAATGTACGTGCTCTGGGAGAATCCAAGCAGCTTTCTATATCTATCCCGGTAGATCTTTATTCCTAGAATAAAAGCTACTTCTCCCAGATCTTTCATGGAGAATTTCAATGAAAGCCAAGCTTTCACTGACGTTAGCATGGGAATGTCATTGCCTAAAAGCAATACATCGTTAACATAAAGGACAATAAAATTCAGTGCTCTCCCACTAACCTTCTTATATACACAAGGATCATCATCGTTTTGAATGAAATCATATTCTTTTATGATCTCATCAAAACGTTGGTTCCATGACCGTGATGCTTGCTTCAGTCCATAAATGGACCGATTTAACTTACAAACCTTGTTTGCAAGTCTAGGCACGATAAAACTGTCAGGCTGTTGCATATAAACATCCTCTAAAAGGTTTCCATTAAGGAAAGCAGTTTTAACGTCAATCTGCCATATCTCATAATCGAAATATGCAGCAATATCAAGCATTATCCGAATGGATTTAATCATGGCAACGGGTGAGAAAGTTCTTCGTAATCGACACCATGTCGTTGACGATACCCCTTCACTACAAGCCTAGCTTTGTACGTTTATACGTTGCCATCCATGCCGGTCTTCTTCTTGAAGACCCATTTGCATCCAATAGGCTTTACACCTTCTGGTGCATCAACCAGTGTCCAAACTTGGTTGGTGTACATGGAATCCATTTCGGACTTCATGGCTTCTTGTCATAAAGCGAAATCGATATCTTGTATCGCTTCCTCATACGTAGCCGGTTCGTATCCTCAATGACATTAATATCTATATGAGGTGAGATCAGGAACCCATACCTCTCAGGTTGTTTCCTTACTCTCTCCGACCTACGCGGTCCTTGTGTAATAGAAGATTGTGGTACAGTTTCACCCCGGATGGAATGTTATTGTTCCGTTGAGGATTCTATGCCAGGAATAATGTCACTACGATTTTCATCGAGTTCTACTTTCCTCCCACTAACCACTGCATTTAGGAATTCATTCTCAAGGAAAATCGCATGTAGAGGAACAAATACTTTTTCTCTCGTGGGTGATAGAAGTAATATCCTTTGGTTTCCCTAGGATATCCTATGAATAGACATTTATCTGATTTGGGCTCAAGTTTGGGACCTTCCAAACGTTTGACGTATGCCCAACCCCCAAATCTTCAGGAATGAGAAACCCGGTTTCTTTCTGTCCATATCTCATAAGGAGTCTGTTGTACAGACTTTGACGGAACCTTATTCAAAATAAGAATTGCACTGTTTAATGCGTATCCCTAGAAGGAAATAGGTAGCTCAGTGCGACTCATCATAGACCTAATCATGTCCAACAAAGTTGGTTTCTCCGTTCGGACACACCGTTTAATTACGGTGTTCCAGAATGAGTCCACTGTGAAAGAATACCATATTCTTTCAGGTAATCTAGAAACTCATTGCTTAAGTATTCGCCACCACGGTCTGACCGTAATGTCTTAATACTCTTGCCAGTCTGTTTTTCAACTTCGTGTTGAAACTCTTTGAATTTCTCAAAAGTTTCCGACTTGTGTCTCATAAGATACAAATAACCATAACGCGATGCATCATCCGTAAAGGTTACGAAGTATTAATATCCACCTCTAGCCTGGCTAGACATGGGCCCACAAACGTCACTATGAACGAGGGCTAACAGTTCGGTGGCGTGTTCACCTTTACTGCTAAAAGGTGATTTAGGCATTTTGCCTAATAAGCAAGATTCACAAACGTCATATGAATTTGGATCAAATCCGTCCAAGTACCCACGCTTCGAAAGTGTGGATAACGAGTCTTATTTATGTGTCCCAGACGATAGTGCCACATATAACGTTTCATATTTGTTACTCATTTTGAGCCTTTTGTTTGTTATATTATATGCTGAGATAGATTTATATTCAAAATATAAAGACCATTATTTGCAACAGCAGTGCAAATTTCTACATCATTTTTATATAAGTAACACCCAGTGTTCCGAAAAACAAAAGTATACCCACATTGGGTTAGCATAGATATAGAAATAATATTTCTAGTCGAACTAGGTACATAATAACAGTCATTAAGTTCAAGTACATGCCCCGAGGGTAGTTCTAAAACAAAAGTGCACATGGCCAAAATAGCAACAGGTGTCCCGTTTCCAACACGCAGATCAATCTCTCCTGAAGCCAGTCTTCTGCTAATCTGCAGATCCTGCACATCAGTACATATATGAGTACCACAACCAAATCAAAAATCTAATTTTTAAAACTAGAAGTAGTCATGTTTATTTCAATAACAAACATACCTGAGGCAGTGCCTTGCCCGCCTTTATCTCCTTCGGAGCCCCTTGTACTCGCGCCAGTCACGCTTCCAGTGACCCCGCTTACCTCACTGGAGGCAAACATCTTGAGATTGGTCCTTAGGCTTCCCAGAAGCCTTTGACGATTTGGCCTTGCCCATTCTTTTATGCTTTTCTTCTTCACACCTCCACTTGCCTTGGGCCCAGCCCTCGGTGTCTGAGATGTCGAAGTAAAGTGCACCTCGCGCTTGTTGCCCTTGAGAAGCTCATCTCAGCTTCCTTGAGAGTAGATAATAACTCTCCAAGAGTATCATCTGTGTTCATCAAATTATAGTTTATGATGAATTGTCTCCAGGTGTCGGGGAGAGATTGCAAGATCATATATATAGTAATCTCAGTCTCAAAGACTATCCCCATCTCAGCTAGCTCATCTATTTCAGTAATTATTTGTGCCACATGGGACCACACAGACATGCCTTCTGGCATACGTGAACGGAAGAGCTTCTTTACTAACTCATATTCTCTGCGACCTTTTGTTTGATCGGTGAAGATCGTGCAACCTCGCCAACATGTTATAAGGATCCAAGTCCCTATTTTGCCGACGGAAATGCTGAGTCATGGAAGCAAGCATAATAGACTGAGCAGTATCACAATCATCACTGTGAGTCTTCCAAAGCTCCAGCTCAAGTGCCTGATCAGGTGTGGGTTTAGGCCCAAGAGGTGTCTGAATGGTGTATATAACAGCCTCTCGGCTCCAAGGAATATCCTTAGATTCATTTTTCAATTGGCAAAGTTCATGCCCTTAAAGACATTCTCGCCCATGATAATATCTCGGACATTTCCTTTCCAGTCAACTTGACTACGATAGTCCAACTATCTAGTCAACGATATTTGGTACAGTCTAACTGTCACAAGAAAAATAACATTGTATTAGTCCAACTAATAAAATATTTTTGACGAAATAATTTGAAAGCGCGTAAAGCTAAGTATCTGAATGAAATTGCAAATTCAATACTAGCCTCCCACTATTTTTCGACGAGCCTCTAATCCTCTGTTGAGTACTTGGGAAACCCAGTTTCCTAGTGGGCTAGGATCCCGTTAAGTAATACACAACCTTGACTTTGGCCAACAAGCTGTATGATATTTAACTCGGTAGATCTCGAAGATCAATTGGATCTCATCCAATTCCTAGATCCGGTAGGTGGACATCCAAGTCCGAAACATATATACAATATATATGCCAATATATCCAATACATTTTCCTAACCTTTTTCCTCTGAATCAACTAAGCCTTGGCTTTGGCACAAAAAGCTTAATGATTCCAGTTAAGCGGGACCCATTGACATGGAAAGCTTCGTAATCAATGTCGATGGACAAGAAGTGATCTTGACTTTGGCCAAAAAATCACGACTTGGATAAGACATCGATATAGAATAAAAATCTCATGATTCAAACACATCCGCAATTGACAAAGGTCTTGACTTTGGCCAACAAACCAATGCCAATTTGGATCTTGAGTAAGAATCACTCAACCGAAGGAAAAACGCTTAATATGTTTTGAGGGTTTTTTCGCGTAAATTGGCAACCAATTTATTATCTTAGGTCTCATCATGCACCCTTAATAATGCTTCTAAAACATCATAAGGCACGAAAAGTAAATTAATAACGATATACAGATGGATATTTAAATAGATTGTTCCTAGAACAAATCACTCACTTTCCTCTCCCCGGCTAGCACTATTCTACTTCTACCCAATTACATAATACAATAATAGAAACCTCATTAACATTGAGGGGAATTAGGTGAGAAGAGGATACAAAGAATCAATAAGAGAGAAGGCGGACACGCAGGTCCAATTTTAAATTCCAAATTTATAATAATTTCGAAAATTACCCTTTCACTTCTAATATCCATCCGATATACGCTATTCATTCAACACATCCATATATTCATTCATAGCATGCATTTCAACCAATCTAATCCAATTAATTAGTCTTTAATTATGTGACCATCCAATGTTCAAACAAAAATTTGATTTTGCGCGAGTCCAACTCGTTCGATAATAAATACTCAAAGTACGAATTCTTGAATTATATCGAACTACTCGTTAAATCTAATTTAAGTCGTATTCAATACTAATTCTTTTATTTAATTCCAAATTAAATATTTACACTTTTAATGTTCTTTAACGACTTAGATTCCAAATCTAATCTTATCGGGTCTCAAAGCCTAACTAACATCCAATATTCGTTTAAACCAATTTCAAGCCCATAAGGCCCAATTAAACTTTAAAGCCCATTTATTACATTTGGACTTAATGGAATGATTTAGGCCCAATTTGGATCTAATCTAATTGGCCTAAGCCAACTTGGCCCAACCAAGCCCATTATGCCCAAATATAATAATTTCAAGCCCAATTCAAAATTAAGCCCATTAACCAAATTTTAAAATTCCAAATTTTATAACTTAATTAATTAAAGTGTAAAGTCATGATTAATCTTTTAAATAAATATTTCCAAAACACTAATCTAACCATTAATCAAACTTTTCATCATCAACACATGTGCAACATATTTGATTCAAAAAATCATCTCATTACATGCAAGGAAGCTCACGGCCAAGGTGGGGATTTTTGCTCGAATTCATTTTTCAATCCGATTGAATTTTAAATCGACATTCCCAATCGTTTCAAGTCATCCAGTGATCATCAAAACAAAAGAATACCATGAGTTCCAAGGGTAAGATATTGGCCTTGCCTTATATTTGGGGAAAAATCTATCCAATTTATTTTAACAAAATTGATCATGTATAACACCATGTTTTCAACATACATGCATACTTAATTAAACAATTTCATCAAATCATGCTTCAATCAATTTTACCCAAATTTTACCCTAAAATTTTTCATGCTTAAACAAGGCTCCATGATACCATTGTTAGTTTCTATTGATGTCCCAAGATCATTTTAAGCCATGAAATGAATGAATATAACAAAGAAGAGTGGCGGAAACACACTTACAAAGATCGATTTTGGATGTGATGATGAACAAAATTTCCTTTCCTTTGAAGTAGTATTCGGCCAAGGGAAGAAGATCCAAGCTCCAAGCTTTTCTTTGAGTTTCCAAGCTCTCAAGAAGGCTTCCCTAACACCTTGTTTGATCCTTAGTTTGTGCTAGAAAAAAGAAGAAAGAAAATCAAATTTTCTTTCTTGGAGGTTCACGGTTTTTACCAAGAGAGGAGAGAGTTTTTTAGTTTTGTATTTTGTTTCTAAAACAATAATAATGCCCAAAATGCTTTACCAAAAGTGGTATATCCTTTTCCAAAAAGTCAACACAACTTTGGAGCCAAAAATTACGTTAAATGCCCAAAACCACCAACATTATGAATAGTGACTACATGTCACTCACCAAAAAGGTGATTTGATGTCTATCACTAAAGTGACAAGTGATGTGACTCACGATGTGACTTGTGGGCCCCACTTAATTCAAAATGAGAGTGGCCCGCAAGCACTTCCAGGCTCGGTTTCGCTAATTTTGAATTAACGAACTTCCGTCGCGACGTAATTAAATAATTATGCCTAGCGAAATTACTATTCACGTTATTAACGAATTAATTCTAAATTAACTCGTTTGCCCGAATTAAAATCTAATTTTAATTGCACGTCGAAATCCAATTTCGTTTAATATATCGAATATATTATTTTGTCGATTAATTCCAAATCAATATTTCTCTCTCTTCAAATAGCACTTTATCCAAGATAAAGTTTCTCCGCAATTAATCTCAGATTAATAAAGTTTGAATCAAACGTCATCGTTGAATCTTCAGGAAGCGACCCAAGAGATCCTTGGATATATTGGCAGTAAATATGGTCGTCGGAATATCCGAACACGTTCATACCTCATACTATGTTTTTACCGATTTATAAGACAATATTGGCTTCTAGCAAAGCACCATGCCTACCCAATTCCCCAAATATTCTTACTAGAATATACGATCTTTATCAAGCGTAGTATACCGTAGTATTGCGTATTGCGATCCAGTATCGGATGTCATGTGCAAGGCCTGGGGCTAGAATAGTGTCTGCCCCGTACGAAGTACATATCAGATATCAAGAAACTAGTCTCTTTGAATCGGATAATCATGACTTTGTCATACTATCCCGATGGTTGCAACACTATAGAGAACCATTTCTGAATCCCTGTGTGATCATCATCTCCATATGTCTGAAGTGATACTCCCGTCTTGACATCACATCCAATACAATACGATTCCCAATAAACCCATTAGAGGCGTACACAAAACCTGTTAAAGTCCTGGACGACCAAAACCAAAGTTTACCGATTGTCGCAAGTACTAGCGATGTAAGTCTCAAGTTAAGACAAAATACACCTACCCTGAAGCGGACTCCCATAGACATATATACAAACTACCAATGGGATTCCGCGGGGTCTATCCAGAGCGAAGCTGTTTTTCGTACCATCGGTAAAACAACAACCTCCTATCGCACTTGCATAAGTATCATATACTTAAACATATGAGAACTATGCCGTTATGCCCTCACAACGCACACACGTGCAATACTAGTTTATTCTGCATTATCGATGTCCAGTCTCGATAATACTACGACTAGGGATATTTAATGATTAAACCTTTATTAATTTATACTATCTCATTTCATCTCAATCCGGAACTAATCATATGGACTTGTACCATTTATAAATCAAAGTAAATAAATTACAAAATGGTAAAAGGTAATTTCATTACTACATATTTAATTTTGTACAAAAACACAATGTCTTTTACAAACAGTGACGCTATGGGTCATAACTGTCCAACAATCTAAGCCCATCAAAATCCCATCCAAAAAATATTGAAACACATTAAACACATGTTGAAATCCAACCAAATCACCTTCCCAAATTAAAATAAATCAAATCAAATCCCATAAATCCCTTTCCTAACTAAACAAAATCACCTTCTTAATTTAATGGATCTTTTCTTGTAGCACACTAATTGAAAGATACCCCCTCAATAATTGCATGATTTCTTTCCTTCCCGTACAAGGAAAACCCTAACCCTTTCTTATAAAAAGGAGCATAAACCAAACCATTCTTCCCCTAACACATTCACGCCCAAAGCCTAGAATAAGCCTTCCATTATCGTGAAACATAGCCTCCATAAGCCCTCCATTTCCATGAAATACAATCTCCCAATACGCCCCTAAAATACCACTAAATAGTCCCCAAATCAGCCTATAAACCACCGCAAAACAGTCCCCAAATCAGTCCCTAAACCATCATAAAATAGTCCCCAAACAGCCCCATAATCACGTAAAACATATCCTTAAAACATCCCCTAAATCACCAAAAAACCTGCACTCTAAACACCCCTCAAACCTCCAAAAAAATCTGGACCCTAAAACATTCTAAAAATAGAAGCAAAAATAGCAAACAACAGCAGCCCAAAATAGCGAGGCAAAGAAGGAAAACATTGAATCGGTGAATCGGAAAAGTTACGGAGCGTTAACCCGTTCGATGGCCGTTTAACACACTTTCAAGAGGCGACTTAAAAGGTAAGACCTGAGGGCACTCTTTTATTTATTTTTGTTCATCTTTTTAGTTATTTATTAGTATTTATCTACATGAGTATTGTTGGTTCATGTATGTTATTGTTGTTGGATGAATGATTTTGTGTTATCTCTCATGGTATATCGGATGGAAACCCAGACATAAATTTAGTAGCCGAATTCGAATGGACGGTAGTGTTGTCTGTACTTGGGATAGTTATTTATGCCATGATAATGTAATGCGCATGCATCTCACTACCAGATCAACTCAGTTCAAAGCAACAGGCAAGTTAGACAACAGTTGGCGAGCTAGGTAAGTAAAAATACATTGCATAACTTTGATAAGACTGTCACTGTCACACACTGTACAAGTCCCATCAAAGTGGGGGTGACTGTAGGCATTATATTTTTCATATAAGTCCTGATGATGAGCCTCATATGAAGGCACTACCCTTTAAGTTACGGAAGTAGTGGGAAACATGCGTCGGAAGGGAAAATTCAAAAATCAATACCTTGTTGGACTTAATTCGTTTGCTTAGCTTCGTGTTCGCTCGTTGGACCTCTTTTTAAAAATTTATCCTCGGCCTAAAAACCTCGCAACCCACACCAAGCCACACATCCAAGTCACACATCCAAGCCCACATGCCCAAGCCACATCCAAGCCCACACGCCCAATCCACATCCAAGCCCACCAAATCCCAACCAAAAAATATTCAAACACATTAAACACATGTTGAAATCCAACCAAATCACCTTCCCAAATTAAAATGAATCAAATCAAATCCCATAAAACCCTTTCCTAAACTAAAACAAATCACTTTCCTAATTTAATAGATATTTTCCCTGTAGCACACTAATTGAAAGATACCCCCCATAATTGCAATATATTTCTTTCCTTCCCGTACAAGGAACACCTAACCCTTTCTTATAAAAATGAGCACAAACCAAACCATTCTTCCCCTAGCACATTCACGCCCAAAGCCTAGAATAAGCCTTCTATTACCGTGAAACATAGCCTCTATAAGCCCTCCATTGCCATGACATACAATCTCCCAATACGCCCCTAAAATACCGCAAAATAGTCCCCAAATTAGCCCATAAACCACCGCAAAACAGTCCACAAATCAGTCCCTAAACCATCGTAAAATAGTCCCCAAACAGCCCCACAATCACGCAAAACATAGCCTTAAAACATCCCATAAATCACCAAAAAAACTGCACTCTAAACACCCCTCAAACCTCCAAAAAAACTGCACCCTAAAACATTCTAAAAATAGAAGCAAAAATAGCAGTAAAAATAGCAAAAACAGCAGCCCAAAACAGCGAGGCAAAGAAGGAAAACATTGAATCGGTGAATCGGAAAAGTTGCGGAGCGTTAACCCGTCCGATGGTCGCTTAACACACTTTCAAGAGGGGACTTAAAAGGTAAGACCTGATGGCACTCTTTTATTTTTTTTCGTCCATCTTTTTAGTTATTTATTAGTATTTATCTACATGAGTATTGTTGGTTTATGTATGTTATTGTTGTTGGATGAATGATTTTGTGTTATCTCTCATGGTATATCGGATGGAAACCCAGACGTAAATTCAGTAGCTGAATTCGAATGGACGGTAGTGTGGTCTGTACTTGGGATAGAACTCCACGTACTTCTTGAGAAACACATATATTTCATTTTGTCTAATCTCGTGTCCATTTATTGATTATTATTTTGCCATTTACTTTCCGTATGCTAGTTATTTATGCCATGATAATGTAATGAGCATGGGCAAATCACGTTGGAAAAGGTCTTCCATTTGAGGGATGAAAAACCTAAAGGCTATCTTTACTGCGATGCTTTTGCCGCACCGGACATAGTGTGTTTGGTTGGACGTGAGATATGTTCTATCAGGCATTCGAGGTCCTATATAGATGTTCGCCTTGGTCGCATCTCTTTCCTTCTTGTTATCCATTTTTTCGTGACGCTTTACTTCACGTTATTTCCATGAATGATTAGTTATTTCTTCCACATTAGAATATTAATCATGTTTCTTTATGATTTAGTCATCTCAGGAATGAGGTTTAGCATGCCGGGAATGGCGCTTCGGGAATGGGGCATGGTTCTGAAGGGGACCATAACTTATCAGTTCAATTCGGTAGTGATTCCTAGAGATCACAGTATCTTACAAGGATGAACCTAAGGGGTCGCAGCACCTCACTACCAGATCAACTCAGTTCGAAGCAACAGGCAAGTCAGGCAGCAGTTGGCGAGCTAGGTAAGTAAAAATACATTGCATAACTTTGATAGGATTGTCACTGTCACACACTGTACAAGTCCCATCAAAGTGGGGGTGACTGTAGGCATATATTTTTTGCATATAAGTCATGATGATGAGCCTCATATGGAGGCACTACCCTTTAAGTTACGGAAGTAGTGGGAAACAGACATCGGAATGGAAAATTCAAAAATCAATACCTTGTTGGACTTAATTCATTTGCTTAGCTTCGTGTTCGCTCGTTGGACCTCTTTTTAAAAATTTATCCTCGGCATAAAAACCTCGCAACCCACACCAGCCAACCATCCAAGTCACACATCCAAGCCCACATGCCCAAGCCACATCCAAGCCCACACGCCCAATCCACATCCAAGCCCACCAAATCCCATCCAAAAAATATTCAAACAATTAAACACATGTTGAAATCCAACCAAATCACCTTCCCAAATTAAAATGAATCAAATCAAATCCCATAAATCCCTTTCCTAAACTAAAACAAATCACTTTCCTAATTTAATGGATCTTTTCCCTGTAGCACACTAATTGAAAGATACCCCCCATAATTGCATGATTTCTTTCCTTCCCGTACAAGGAAAACCCTAACCATTTCTTATAAAAAGGAGCACAAATGAAACCATTCTTCCTCTAGCACATTCACGCCCAAAGCCTAGAATAAGCCTTCCATTACCGTGAAACATAGCCTCCATAAGCCCTCCATTGCCATGAAATACAATCTCCCAATACGCTCTAAAATACCGCAAAATAGTCCCCAAATCAGCCCATAAACCACCACAAAACAGTCCCCAAATCAGTCCCTAAACCATCGTAAAATAGTCCCCAAACAGCCCCACAATCATGCAAAACATAGCCTTAAAACATCCCCTAAATCACCAAAAAAACTGCACTCTAAACACCCCTCAAACCTCCAAAAAAACTGCACCCTAAAACATTCTAAAAATAGCAGCAAAAATAGCAAAAACAGTAGACCAAAACAGCGAGGCAAAGAAGGAAAACATTGAATCGGTGAATCGGAAAAGTTACGGAGTGTTAACCCGTCCGATGGCCGCGTAACACACTTTCAAGAGGAGACTTAAAAGGTAAGACCTGATGGCACTCTTTTATTTTTTTCCTCCATCTTTTTAGTTATTTTTTAGTATTTATCTGCATTAGTATTGTTGGTTTATGTATGTTATTGTTTTTGGATGAATGATTTTTTGTTATCTATCGTGGTATATCGAATGGAAACCCACACGTAAATTAAGTAGCTGAATTCGAATGGACGGTAGTGCGGTCTGTACTTGGGATAGAACTCCACATACTTCTTGAGAAACGCATATATTTCATTTTGTCTAATTATTTTGCAATTTACTTTCCGCATGCTAGTTATTTATGCCATGATAATGTAATGCGCATGGGCAAATCACGTTGGAAAAGGTCTTCCGTTTGAGGGATGAAAAACCTAAAGGCTACCTTTACCGCGATGCTTTTGCCGCACCGGACATAGTGTGTTTGGTTGGACGTGAGATATGTTCTATCAGGCATTCGAGGTCCTATATAGATGTTCGCCTTGGTCACATCTCTTTCCTTCTTGTTATCCATTTTTTCGTGATGCTTTACTTCACATTATTTCCATGAATGATTTAGTTATTTCTTCCACATTAGAATATTAATCATATTTCATTATGATTTAGTTATCTCGGGAATGAGGTTTAGCATGCCGGGAATGGCGCTTCGGGAATGGGGCATGGTTCGGAAGGGGACCATAACTTATCAGTTCAATTCGGTAGTGATTCCTAGAGATCGCAATATCTTACAGGGATGAACCTATGGGGTCGCAGCACCTCACTACCAGATCAACTCAGTTCGAAGCAACAGGCAAGTCAGACAGCAGTTGGCGAGCTAGGTAAGTAAAAATGCATTGCATAACTTTGATAAGATTGTCACTGTCACACACTGTACAAGTCCCATCAAAGTGGGGGTGACTGTAGGCATTATATTTTTGCATATAAGTCTTGATGATGAGCCTCATATGGAGGCACTACCCTTTAAGTTACGGAAGTAGTGGGAAACAGACGTCGGAAGGGAAAATTCAAAAATCAATACCTTGTTGGACTTATTCGTTTGCTTAGCTTCGTGTTCGCTCGTTGGACCTCTTTTTAAAAATTTATCCTCGGCCAAAAAACCTAGCAAACCTACACCAAGCCACACATCCAAGTCACACATCCAAGCCCACATGCCCAAGCCACTTCCAAGCCCACATGCCCAATCCACATCCAAGCCCACCAAATGCCATCCAAAAAATATTCAAACACATTAAACACATGTGAAATCCAACCAAATCACCTTCCCAAATTAAAATGAATCAAATCAAATCCTATAAATCCCTTTCCTAAACTAAAACAAATCACTTTCCTAATTTAATGGATCTTTTCTCTGTAGCACACTAATTGAAAGATACCCCCATAATTGCATGATTTTTTTCCTTCCCGTATAAGAAAAACCCTAACCCTTTCTCATAAAAAGGAGCACAAACCAAACCATATTCACGCCCAAAGCCTAGAATAAGCCTTCTATTACCGTGAAACATAACCTCCATAAGCCCTCCATTGTAGTGAAATACAACCTCCCAATACTCCAATAAACCATCGAAAACAGTCCCCAAATCGGCCCATAATCCACCTCAAAATAGTCCCCAAATGAGCCCTTAAACCACCACAGAACAATCCCCAAATCAGCTCCTAAACCATCGTAAAACAGTCCCAAAATCAGCCCATAAACCACCGCAAAATTGTCCCCAAATCAGCCCATAAACCACTGTAAAACAGTCCCCAGACAGCCCCACATTCACACAAAAAATCCTTAAAACAGCCCCTAAATCACCAAAAAATTGCACTCTAAACATGCTCTAAACCAAAAAAAAACTGCACCCTAAAACAGTCCAAAAATAGCAGCAAAACAGCAGTAAAAATAGCAAAAACAGCAGACTAAAATAGTGAGGCAACGAAGGAAAACACTGAATCGATGAATCGAAAAAGTTACGGAGCGTTAACCCTTCAGACGGCCGCGTAACGCACTTTCAAGAAGTGACTTAAAAGGTAAGACCCGAGGGCACTCTTTTATTTATTTTCGTAGATATTTTTAGTTATTTATTAGTATTTCTCCGCATGCCTATTGTTGGTTTATGTATGTTATTATTGTTGGATGAATGATTTTGTGCTATCTCTCGTGGTATATCGGATGGAAACCCTGACATAAATTCCATAGCTGAATCCGAATGGACCGTAGTGCGGTCTGTACTTAGGATACAACTCCACGTACTACTTGAGAAACATACATATTTCATTTTGTCTAATCTTTTGTCCATTTATCGCTTATTATTTTGCCATTTACTTTCCGCATGCTAGTTATTTATTCCGTGATAATGTAATGCGCATGGGCAAATCACGTTGGAAAAAGGTCCTCCGTTTGAGTGATGAAAAGCCTAAGGGCTACCTTTACCCCGATGCTTTTGTTGCGCCAGACATAGTGTGTTTGGCTGGTTGTGAGATATGTTCAATCGGGCATTCGAGGTCCTATATAGATGTTCGCCTTGGTGGCATCTCTTTCCATCTTGTTATCCACTTTTGCACGTCGCATTACTTCACGTTATTTCCATGCATGATTTAGTTATTTCTTTCACATTAGGAACTTAATCATCTTTCTTTAATCTTTATGCTTTTATCGTTATTATTTATTTACGTTTCTGTATTTATCTATTTAATATATTCCTAAAATTGTGTGCTTGCTGTTATGTCGACTTACTTTTATACATGAAAACATAGATATAGGTTGTATGGAAACTTAGATATATATTTGATGTAAACTTAGATATATATTGTATGTAAACTTAGATATAGGTTATTCTTGCGTGTTTGTATTGTGTAGACTTGGTTAAATTATTGGAAGAATTCGTTCATTACAATTGGCATAAATAAGGGACCATTTTGAACCCAACGGTTTGAGGTCTTCCCTTGAGAGGGGTGAGTGCGGGCTTAAATCATTTTCTAGTTCACACTGGGTGGCGACTTCTTTACTATCCTATTTAGTCCCCTCTGGGCTACTCTGTACTCTCGACCGGGCCGCGAGCCTGGAACAGCATCACCGATTTCTATGTCCTACAACTATCCTGAGGTTAATCTCCCAAATCTGGAAAATTGGACTCGTTAAAGACATTGTCACCAATGATTATATCTCTAATCGTTTATCTTTCCAGCCATCTAGATTGCATTAGTCTAACTATTCAATAAACGATTTCGGGTACACTAAAAATGTAATGGTTCCTATAGTCCAACTATATAACCAACTACAAGTGGAGTAGTGTCTTGTACAGTCTAACTGTTCAATGAAAGTAATAAAACAATATTAGTCCAACTAATATATATAACAATGATAAATAAAATAAAGAGCGCGTGTAAGTAAGTATTAAACGAAATTACAAATTTAATACTGGCCTCCCACTATTTTTCGGTGAGCCTCTGACCCTTTGTGGAGTGCTCGGGAAACCTAGTTTCCTAGTGGGCTAAGATCCAGTTAAATAACACACAACCTTGACTTTGGCCAACAAGCTGTATGAAACTTAACTAGGTAGATCTTTAAGATCAATTGGATCATATCCAATTCCTAGATCCTTTAGTTAAACCTCCAAGTCCAAAATATATATCCAATATATCATCCTAACTTTTTCCTCTAAATTAACTAAGCCTTGGCTTTGACTCAACAAGCTTAATGATTCCAGTTAAGCGTGACCCATTGACAGTGGGAAAGCTTTGTAATCCACGTCGATGTACAGAATTGACCTTGACTTTGGAAAACAAGTCACAACTGCACAAGACATGCGATATATAACAAAGCTTTCATGGTTCAAACATATCCGCGATGGACAATGATCTTGACTTTGGCCAACAAACCAATGCCAATCTTGGATATTGAGAAAGAACCACTCAATGGAAGGTAAAACGCTTAATATTAAAGTGAGGGTTTTTTTTGCGTAAATTGACAACTAATTTATTATCTTTGATTAGGTCTCATCATACACCCTTAAACATGCATTCTAAAAGCATAATAAGGCGTGATAAAATAATATACGGATGGATATATAATACAATTTGTTCCTAGAACAAATCACTTTCTTTCCTCTCTCCCACTAGCACTTTACATACTTCTACCCAATTACATAACAATTAAAGAAACCTCATTTATATTGAGAGGAATTGGTGAGAAGAGAAATACAAAGAGAATCAGAGGTGAAAGGTGGACACGCAGGTCCAATCTAACAAATAAGTACCATATTACAATAATTTTTAAAATTACCCCCACCTATATAATATCCATTCGATATATATTATTGATATAAATACATCCAAGTATTCACACAAAACAGGCTGTCAATTGATCTAATCTAATTAATTGATCTTTGATTAGTGACCATCCAAAGTTCATACAACGGTTTGATTTGCGCGAGTCCAACTCGTTTAAGAATAAATACTTAAAGTAAGTATTCTTGAATTATATGTAACTATAATTTTAAATCCAATTCAAATTGCATCCAATACTAATTCGTGTTTAATTCCAAATTAAACAATTATATTTATTTTAGTGCCTTAAAGTCTTGGATTCCAAATCCAATCCAATTGGGTCTCAAAGGCCCAATTAGCATCCAATGCCAATCTAATTAAAGTCCAATGGGCTTTCAATTAATTCTTTAGGCATAGGACTTTGGCCATTATGGATCCAACCCAAGATGCCAGGGCCCAAGTTAGGAATCACTCTATGCCACAAAATCAATTTAGGCCCATTAGGACCAATTAAATTATTAAGGCCCAAAAGTCACATTTGGACTTTATGGAAATGGTTTTAGGCCCAATTGGATCCAACCTAATTAACCAAAACCAAACATGGCCCAACCAAGCTCATTAGCCCAATACAACAAATTAAATTAATATATTATTCCAAATTACATATTAGTCTAATTAAAGTGTAATTACCACAATCAATTAGTTTATCTAATATTTCCAAAACATCAATTAATCTAATTAATCATACTTTAATTATCCAAATCATGTCCAACATAAATTGAAGTAAAATCAACTCATTCCAACATGCTCAAGCTCACGGCAATACATGAAATTAACATCCAATTTTGATTTCAATCCAATTAAATCAATAATCAATATTCATTTCATGCTTTTAACACTTCCAATTGTCAAAATTCAAAAAATCACCAGGAGATTAACTAGAGTACATGTTCGGCCATGATGGTTAATTTTGGGAAAATTAATCTAATCAATTTTTAACAATCCAAAGATACACAAATCTAATTCATCATCATCCAAACACAGCCAAACAACCAATTTTGAATTTTCACACTCCAAACATAAAATCCCCCAATTAAAGTTTAGAACCCTAGAATTCAAATCATGCTTATATTGGCTCTGATACCATTGTAAGTGTCCTAGACATGCCAAGGATCTCTAAACATTGATTCATGTGTGAATATATCAAGAAAGTTTACGGAAAAAACTTTCATTGGTCGGTTGAAGTTCAGAACTTTTTAATTAGATGTAGAAGCTCCAAGCCCTCCTTTTGAGTTCCAAACTCTTGGGTGAGTTTCCCTTTCACCTTTTTTTTGACTCTTTTAAGTGCTAGCTTGAACAAAAAATGAAAGAAAATTTTCTCCTCCAAAGAGAGCTATGTTCGGACAAGAGAGGAAGTGAGGGAGAGAGTGAATAGTGAAGTGTTCTCCAAAAACAATTACCTAATAAAATCAATTTGCTTTTGCCAACTACATACATCACAAATAGTGACAAGTGATGTAAGTCATAGGTCCCACCCATTTAATTCCAAATCTAGTTGGCTTACACAACACACATTGGGCTTGGGTTCGTTTAATCCGATTAAATGAATTTTCCATCGCGACTTAATTAAATCCAATTTAATTAAATAATAATGCCTAGCAAAATAATTATGAAAGTCGCTTAGGAATTAATTTCAAATTAATTCATTCTTGAATTAAAATCTAATTTTAATTCCGTATTGAAATCCAATTTCAATTAATATATCAGATATATTATTTTAGCCTATTTAAATAAATTAAATAGTAAAATATAATTTAACTATTAAATTTACTTTGCCGAGTAATTCCAAATTAATAGCGTTCTATATTCTAGACGAATTCAATCCCAGATAAATTCTTACCGCAATTAATCCCAGATTAATTTTCCTTTTCTTAATTAAATCCAGATTAATTCTTATCGTAATTAATCCCAGATTAATTCTGTTGGTTTTATTCTAGGTCCCAAGATCATCAAACAAGCATGAAGATGTGTGAAATACATATCAAAGAAGTTGCGGAATACTTACATTGATCGGTTGAGACGAAACGACGAACAAAATTCCAAGTTTTTGTCCTTCAAAGTGGCGCCAATGGTGTGCAGTCCACTGCTCACTGTTTTCAGATTTTGAGCTGAGATTTGAAGCTCCAAGCTTCGTCTAACGATTCCCGGCTCGTGGGTGGGTTTCCCTAACACCTTCGTATGCCTCTTAGGAGTGTGCTAGCACTTGGATCTTGCCACAAACCCCTCAAAATGGATCATCATTCACGCCCAAAGCAGTGCAGTCCACTGCCTTGGGCGTGAGCTTGGAGAGGAAGAGAGAGAGATGGATGAGAGATTAGGTTAAGGGAAAATGTGTCCAAACATTACTTATATTTTCCTTAATTACTAAAATGTTTTACCATTTATTTTCTTTTCCAAAAAGAAATAAAAACAAATGTAATAATATTTAAAATCATTTTACCCTTGGTAAAAAGTAAAAGGGAAAAGGCTTTCACTTTTCCAAAAAGTCAAAAGTCTTTTCCCCCCAATATTTCCCTCCAAAATTTTAAGGTCAAAGTCAAAGAGTCAAAGTTACTTTTCCAAAAAGCGATTTGACTTTTATGACTTGCGATGTGATTTGCGATGCGACTTGCGGCACGTGATTCAAAATCGACGTAACGTCGCAAACACATTCCGAGCTCGGTTTCGATAATTCTAAATTAACGATTATCTCGATGCCTCGTTAATAAATCCAATTTACTAATCACGTCGCTCGAGAATTAATTCCAAATTAATTCAAGTGCCCGAATTAAAATCTAATTTTAATTCCTAATCGAAATCCAATTTCGTTTAATATATCGAATATATTATTTATCGATTAATTCCAAATTAATCGTTCTCTCTCTTTAAATTGATATTTTATCCCAGATAAAATATCTCCGTAATTAATCCCAGATTAATTTTCTCTCTCTTCATATTAATCCCAGATTAATGTATAATGCGAGTCATACGTCATCGGTGTATCATTGGGAAGCGACCCATGAGATCTCCGGATATGTTGGCAGTAAACTCGGTCGTCGGACTATCCGAACACGTAAGTACCAAGTATTACGTTTTACCGATTTACAAGACAAGGTTGGCCTCTAGCAAAGCGCCATGCCTACCCAATTCTCCGAAAATATCCTTACAGGAATATGTGATCTATATCAGGCGTAGTAGTATACGTAGTATTGCGTATTTCGATCCAGTATCGGATGATCACGTGCTAGGCCTAGGGCTGGATGGATATGTGTCTGCCCCGTACGAAGCACATGTCGGATGTCTGGTAACTAGTCTCTATAATCGGATATACATGACCAAGTCATAATATCCCGATAGCCGCGCAGCATATAAGAGCACTAATACCGTATCCTACGTGACCATCTTCTCCATATGACTGGAGTGACACTTCCGTCTTGACATCACACCCAATACACTACGATTCTCAATATACCCAGCATCGGCGTACACAGAACCTGTTAAAGCCCTGGACGACCTCAACTAAAGTACATTGATTGTCGCAAGTATTAGCGGTGCAAGTCTCAGGTTAAGACCAAATACACCTACCCTGATTGCAGACTCCCATAGACACAAGGTCATGCTACCAATGGGATTCTGCGGTGGTCTAATCCAGAGCGAAGCTGTTTCCCGTACCATCGGTGAAACACAACCTCCTATTACACTTGCCTGAGTATCCTATACCCAGATATACGAGAACTATGCCGTTATGTCTCACATAACACGCACAAGTGTAATACTAGTCTTTTACGCATCTATCGATGTCCAATCTCGACAATGCTCTGACTAGGGATGTTTAATGATTTATCCTTCGTTGATTGATACTGTCTCATATCATTCTCAATCTAGGAACAAATCATAAGGACCTCCCATCATTTATATATCTAAGGTGATCTAATCACAAATGATAGGAGTGCAATCTCATTTGTTACATAGTTAATTTGTACAACAACACTATGATCTGTACAAATAGTGACGCTATGGGTCATAACTGTCCAACAATCTCCCACTTGGCCTTTAGCCAGTCACTCGAGTGCCTAACACCCGAACTATGTACGGTTGGCTCAAATTGCTGAGAAAAGCTTTCGTCAGCGGATTTGCATAATTATCGTCTGATGCAATTTATACGATCATCACATCGCTACGATGTATGATCCGAACGAATCAGATGAATAGTCGAAGTATGTATCTGGATCGTTGATGAGACCATTGATTCTTTAGCCTGTGCTGACGCCCAGCTCAGCCGCTAACAGAACTATATCTAATCCAATTAGATTTATTTATTGACCCAGATGGCTTCTATTGCTGCCTCAGCTGCAGCAATAATCCGCATGTGTTATTTATTCGGTAACAGTATCTTGCTTGGAAGATTTCCAGCTCACTGTACCGTTATTCAAACTGTATAGTACCGTTTACGACTTTTAGTCGTTTTATCCTTTTGGAAACTTGCAGTAGTGATCCCAGTCACTTCAAGTTCTCCTTCTCCACAGATTAAGACATCATCCTTAGATCTCTAAGATTCTAACGGATGTTCTTAACATCAATCAAGTGACTATCACTTGGATTGGCCTGATTGTGAATCCATATGCTCAAAGCGTATGAGACACCAGGTCGCGTACATTTTAATGTACAATTTCCCAGAGAGTATTAACAACTAAATCTATCCTAGTAGATCTTTATTCCTAGAATAAAGGTTGTTTCTCCCGAGAATTCTACGGAGAATTTTCTCTTGAAAGCCAAGCTTTCACCGATTATTTTATGGGAATATCATTTCCAAGAAATGAATATATATTACATTATCATTATTAAGGACAGCCACTGTCTGTGCGCTCCCACTAACCCTCTCATATACACAAGAATCATTCTGTTTTGAATCAAATCATTGACTATCATGATTACATCAAAAAATAGTTCCAAGAACTTTATGCTTGCTTCAACCCAAACATGGATCGAACAACACGCAAACCTAGTTTGCTGGTTTTAGTACGACAAAATCGTCAGGATGTTATAAACATCCTCCAAAAGGTTTCCTTTTAAGGAAAGTGATTTTGACCTTTAACTGACACATTTCATAAATGAAACGTGCAGCTACAGCAAGCATTATCCAAATGGATTTACCGTGGCAACAGGTAAAAGGTTGAACCGTAATCAACACAATGTTGATAACGATACCTTTCCGCTACAAGCCTAGCTTTGTACGTTGGTATGTTGCCTTCCATGTATGTCTTCCTTGAAGACTTATACAGTACCTATAGGCACAATGCCTTATGGTACATCAACTAGTATTTTAACATAGTTGTTTTACATGGAATCCATTTCGGACTCATGGCACTTTGCCATGAAAGGGAGTCGATACCTTGTATCACTTCCTCATACGTAGTTGGGTCTTCCTCAATAAGATTGACATCTTTATGAGGTGAGATCAGAAACCCATACCCTAGGTTGTTTTCTGACTCTCTCCGATCTACGCGGTTCTTGTGTATACGAAGATTAATGGTATATGTTCATCCTTGATGAACAGTTTGTGTTCCATTAAGGACTTCATGCCTTGAACAGTATTACTCCGATTTTCATCGAGTTTTACTGTCCTCCCACTTTCCACTGCATATCGGTATTCCTCTAAGGAAGACCGCATGGTGAGCAACAATTACAATTGTTCTCCAGTGAGTTGTATAAGTACTATACTTATGGTTTTCCCTAGGATAACCTACATTTGGCACTTATCCGATTTAGGTTTTAGTTTGGCATCATCCAAACATATGCCCAGCATACCCAAATCGTTAGGAGTGAGAAACTCTGTTTCTATCCCTGATCATATCTAATATGAATTCTGTCTAACAGATTAATATGGAACCTTATTCCAAATAAGTTTTGCACTGTTAATGCATATCCGTTGAAGGAAATGGTAGCTCAGAGCGACTCATGATAAACCTTATCATGTCCAACAAAATTCGGTTTCTCCGTACGGACACACCGTCAAACTGACGTGTCTCGGGAGGAGTCCTCATTTGAAAGAATATTTTACTCTTTCAAGTATTTGTGAAACTTATTGCTTAAGTATTTTCATCATGTTCATCACGTGATGTTTTAATACTTTAGCCGATCTGTTTGTCTACTTCGTGTTGAAACTTTAAAAGTTTCTGATTTGTGTTCTTCAAAAGTAACACATAACCATAACGTGATGCCACATCCGTATATAGGTCACGAAATATTCATATCCATATCTAGCCTAGCTAGATATGGGCCCACTAACTTCACTATGAATAGGGCTTACAGATCGATGGCATTTATCACTATTACCAAGTAAATAGTATTTTAGGTACTTTACCTAAAGAACTAGATTCGTAGACTTTATTTGAATAATCAAATCAGTCCTAGTACCCACTTTTCAAAAGTGTGGATATACGAGTCTTGTTTATTGTGTCCTAGACAACAATGCCACATTTAAGTTTCATCTGATCAGATCAGTATGAGCTATTAGTTTGTCATATTATATGTTCGAGATTTTATTTATATTCAAAATATAAATACTGTTATTCACATCTAATGTGTTTATCTCAATGTCATCTTTATATAATGAAACACTTTAGTGTTCTAGAATATAAAGGTTTATCCACAATGGATTAAACACTGATATAGAGATAATGTTTCTAGTCTAACTAGTTACATTATAACAGTTTCCTAATTTAAGTACATACCCGAAGGTAGTTCCTAAATTTAGGTATCTAAGGTCGAAACAGCGACTTTCGTCCCGTTCCGATTCGTAGATTAACCTCAGCTTGAAGTCAGTATCCTGCTCACAGCAGATTCTGAACATCAATACATATATTTTATGTACCATACTCAGTATTTTAAAATCCAATTTTAATACCAGTAATGGACATAATTTGACAAATATATTTAAAGTCAGAGCCTTGCTCTTTCTTTAATTCCTTCATGTCTGCCATATCCAAACGGCAGTCATTTTGGGATATGTTCTTTATCTTCCCAGAAGATCATAATGATTTTGCCTTTACCCTTTTTCAATATCTCAGAAGTCTTTGGCCAAGCCTTGGATTTCTAGAATATTGATGTAAAGTGCGTCTTGCGAGCACCTTTCTAATTGCAAAGTTTGACTTTTATCTCCTTGAGATTAGTCATTAATTCTCCAAGAATTATTAATTGCAAATATAATACTTCTTAAATCTAAACATAGATTTATTACAAGTATATTGAATTAAGCACTAAAGTCATCATCACATAAATCTTCCAAAGATTATGCTCTACTAATTCGCTTAATTCTGGGCTTAGGCTTAACAAGTTATTTTATCAAATAAAGTAACTTATTATTTATTTCCAGGACTATCCTGAAATTATTCCCAATTTGAAAATTAAACCATTTAAACATTTCAATCCAAGATTATGTTTTAAATGTCCAATCTTTCAATATATCTTGATTTTAATAGTCCAACTATTTAATCAATAATTATGGTACTAATTATAATGATTACAATAGTCTAACTATTTAATCAACTATAATTCAATAGTTTAAAATCAATTATATTGATTACTATAATCCAATTATAAAATCAACTACAATTGAATAGTTTGAATATATAGTCCAACTATTTAATAAAACAACAATTTAAATATTAGTCTAACTGATATTTAAATCATAACGACGAGTGATATTTGATTGAGCGTGTATGGCAAGTAATTGAACGAGTATTGCAAATTCAATTCTTACCTCCCACTATTTTTCGGCGAGCCTCTAACCCTCTGTCGAGTACTCGGGAAACCGCGTTTCCTAGTGGGCTAGGATCCCGTTAAATAACACACAATCTTGACTTTGGCCAACAAATTGTATGATATTTAACTAGGTAGATCTCTAAGATCAATTGGATCCAATCCAATTCCTAGATCCAGTAGGCGGATATCCAAATCCTTAACATATATCTTATATATGCTAATACATCCAATGTATTGCCTAACCATTTTCCTCTGAATCAACTAAGCCTTGGCTTTGGCACAACAAGCTTAATGATCCCAGTCAAGCGCGACCCATTGACCATGGAAAGCTTCGTAATCAATGTCGATGGACAAGAAGTGGTCTTGACTTTGGCCAACAAACCACAACTTGGACAAGACACCAATATAGAACAAAACTCTCGTGATTCAAACACATCTTCGACGGACAAAGGGCTTGACTTTGGCCAACAACCCAATGCCAATCTAGGATCTTGAGTATGAATCACTCAATGGAAGG
Organism: Zanthoxylum bungeanum; assembly: GCA_019454045.1. Taxonomy (NCBI): domain Eukaryota; kingdom Viridiplantae; phylum Streptophyta; class Magnoliopsida; order Sapindales; family Rutaceae; genus Zanthoxylum; species Zanthoxylum bungeanum. Next base: position 20,417 of record SKCR01041826.1, on the reverse strand, counting down.
AAAAACGCATGATATTTGATGAGGGTTTTTCGCGTGCAAATTGGCTACCAATTTATTATCTTTGTTAAGGTCTCATCATCATACACCCTTAAACATGCATTCTAAATACATAATAAAGCGTATATGAAAATAAACAATAATGATATGCGGATGGATACTTAACACATTGATCCTAGATCAAATCTCTCTTTTATCTCTCTCATAACTAGCACTTGTATTACTTCTACCCGTTACACTACACTTCTAAAGAAACCTCATATATATAGAGGGGAATAGATGAGAAGAGAATACAAATAGAAAAGAGGTGATAAGGCTGGACACGCAGGTCCAATTTAATAAATCGAATTTATTACAACAATTTCCAAAATTGCCCCCACCCGACTAATATCCATCCGATATACACTATTCATTCATCACAACCAAGTATTCACACAAGCATGTTATCAATCAATCTAATCAAATTAATTAATCTGATAATTAGTGATCATCCAATGTTCAAACAACGATTTGATTTTGATCGAGTCAAACTCGTTTTGCGAATAAGTACTCAAAGTACGAATTCTTGAATTAAATTAAACTACGTCATTAAATCCAATTTAATATGCATTCAATTCTAATTCATTATTTAATTCCAAATTAAATATTACACTTTAATAATAAACCTTTTACGACTTAAATTCCAAATTTAATCGCAACGCGTCTCAAAGACCGATTAACGTCCAACGTCAATTCAATTAAAGTCCAATGGGCTTTTAATTGATTTCTTAAGGCGTGGACTTTTGGTCAACTCGGGTCAAACCGAATAACCAAAATCCAATCCGGGATTTACCCCATAAGCCCATAAATCAATCTTGGCCCATTAGGCCCAATTAAACTTTAAAGGTTCATTAAATCGCATTTGGGCTTTATGGAAGTGGTTTTGGGCCCAATTGGATCCAATCCAATTTGCCTAAACCTAACTTTGTACAACAAAGCCCAACAAGCCCAATGACAACTTTAAAAGCCAAAATCCAATTTCAAGGCCCAATTAATTAAATACAAAAAATCCAATTTTACATTCAATTAACCTAAAGTGTATTACATGATTAATTACCCAAATTAACATTTCTAAAACATTAATTTTACAATTAATCATGCACAATTTCATTATCACATGCCCACACATTTAATGAAAAATCAAACCCATTTTCATGCTTCAAAGTCTTGGCAATTTGGGGATTTTATGTCCGATTCAAATTCAATCCAATCAATTACACAATCGACATTAAATCATATACCCAAATGATTTCCAATTCATCTAATGAACAAAAAATCAAAATTCCAAGACAATTTGGGCTTATCAAATTCGGCCAACATAAGAAAATTGGGGAAAAATGATCCAATCACATTTTCATGAAATTGATCCAATCAATCTTCAATTCAACTATATTTAAGCATACTTAATCATCCAATTTCATAAAATCATGCTCAAATTGAAAATACCCAATTTATCATTTTAGGCCAACTTTAATATTTGGGGAAAAATGTTTCTAACATTAATTCATGAAATTGATCTAATCAATATTCAATTAAACATGTATTAAGCATACTTAAACATCCAATTTATTCAAATCATGCTCAAATACAAAATACCCAAATTTTAAGCCCTAAACTTTCATGCTTGAACCTAGGCTCTTGATGCCATTGTTGGTTTTATTCTAGGTCCCAAGATCATCAAACAAGCATGAAGAGTGTGAAATACATATCAAAGAAGTTGCGGAATACTTACATTGATCGGTTGAGACGAAACGACGAACAAAATTCCAAGTTTTTGTCCTTCAAAGTGGCGCCAATGGTGTGCAGTCCACTGCTCACTGTTTTCAGATTTTGAGCTGAGATTTGAAGCTCCAAGCTTCGTCTAACGATTCCCGGCTCGTGGGTGGGTTTCCCTAACACCTTCGTATGCTCTAGGAGTGTGCTAGCACTTGGATCTTGCCACAAAACCCTTAAAATGGATCATCATTCACGCCCAAAGCAGTGCAGTCCACTGCCTTGGGCGTGAGCTTTGGAGAGGAAGAGAGAGATGGATGAGAGATTAGGTTAAGGGAAAATGTGTCCAACACATTACTTATAATTTTTTCCTTAATACTAAATGTTTTACCATTTATTTTCTTTTCCAAAAAGAAATAAAAACAAATGTAATAATATTTAAAATCATTTTACCCTTGGTAAAAAGTAAAAGGGAAAAGGCTTTCACTTTTCCAAAAAGTCAAAAGTCTTTTCCCCCCCAAAATTTCCCTCCAAAATTTTAAGGTCAAAGTCAAAGAGTCAAAGTTACTTTTCCAAAAAGCGATTTGACTTTTATGACTTGCGATGTGATTTGCGATGCGACTTGCGGCACGTGATTCAAAATCGACGTAACGTCGCAAACACATTCCGAGCTCGGTTTCGATAATTCTAAATTAACGATTATCTCGATGCCTCGTTAATAAATCCAATTTACTAATCACGTCGCTCGAGAATTAATTCAAATTAATTCAAGTGCCCGAATTAAAATCTAATTTTAATTCCTAATCGAAATCCAATTTCGTTTAATATATCGAATATATTATTTATCGATTAATTCCAAATTAATCGTTCTCTCTCTTTAAATTGATATTTTATCCCAGATAAAATATCTCCGTAATTAATCCCAGATTAATTTTCTCTCTCTTCATATTAATCCCAGATTAATGTATAATGCGAGTCATACGTCATCGGTGTATCATTGGGAAGCGACCCATGAGATCTCCGGATATGTTGGCAGTAAACTCGGTCGTCGGACTATCCGAACACGTAAGTACCAAGTATTACGTTTTACCGATTTACAAGACAAGGTTGGCCTCTAGCAAAGCGCCATGCCTACCCAATTCTCCGAAAATATCCTTACAGGAATATGTGATCTATATCAGGCGTAGTAGTATACGTAGTATTGCGTATTTCGATCCAGTATCGGATGATCACGTGCTAGGCCTAGGGCTGGATATGTGTCTGCCCCGTACGAAGCACATGTCGGATGTCTGGTAACTAGTCTCTATAATCGGATATACATGACCAAGTCATAATATCCCGATAGCCGCGCGCAGCATATAAGAGCACTAATACCGTATCCTACGTGACCATCTTCTCCATATGACTGGAGTGACACTTCCGTCTTGACATCACACCCAATACACTACGATTCTCAATATACCCAGCATCGGCGTACACAGAACCTGTTAAAGCCCTGGACGACCTCAACTAAAGTACATTGATTGTCGCAAGTATTAGCGGTGCAAGTCTCAGGTTAAGACCAAATACACCTACCCTGATTGCAGACTCCCATAGACACAAGGTCATGCTACCAATGGGATTCTGCGGTGGTCTAATCCAGAGCGAAGCTGTTTCCCGTACCATCGGTGAAACACAACCTCCTATTACACTTGCCTGAGTATCCTATACCCAGATATACGAGAACTATGCCGTTATGTCTCACATAACACGCACAAGTGTATACTAGTCTTTTACGCATCTATCGATGTCCAATCTCGACAATGCTCTGACTAGGGATGTTTAATGATTTATCTTCGTTGATTGATACTGTCTCATATCATTCTCAATCTAGGAACAAATCATAAGGACCTCCCATCATTTATATATCTAAGGTGATCTAATCACAAATGATAGGAGTGCAATCTCATTTGTTACATAGTTAATTTGTACAACAACACTATGATCTGTACAAATAGTGACGCTATGGGTCATAACTGTCCAACAAATTTCTTACGTAATTAATCAAGATTAATTTTCTCTCTCATAATTAATCCCGGATGATTATTCTATTCACAGTCAATGTCATCGGTGAATTCTTGTTGAAGTGACCCAAGAAATCCCTGGATATGTTGCAGTAAATATGGTTGTCGGACCATCTGAACACATGTATACATCGTACCATGTTCTCACCGATTTACAAGACATGGTTGGCTTATAGTAAAGCACCGTGTAAACCCAATTCTCTAGAAATATTCAACGAAGGATATATAATCTGTATCAGGCATAGTATATAATGTATTACGTAATACGATCTAGTATCAGATGTTACATGCTAGGCCTAAGGCTGGAATTGTGTCTTCCCCATACGAAGCATATATCGGATCACTAGTAACTAGTCTATGTAATTGGATAATCATGACCTAGTCATACTGTTGGGAAGCGGCCGTGGAGTACGCAGCAGAAAAAAAATTATTATGCCATTTTCCCTTTGCCAAAGAACCATTTGTTTTGATTATTCTACAAGCCTAGGCATGTTACTATAAATTCTAAGCATAAAACTCATAAAACATGCAAAGAACATAAACCAAATATGCTAACTATCATAAGAACTCTAATTGAAATAAGAAAGAAAAAGACTTACTTGAACCGAAGACTCGTCTAGTCTTCCCTCCAATCTACAAGCTTTTCTCGAACACATCAAGCTCTTCCACGTTCCAAAAAGCCACCGAAGTGTGTAGCCTCCAAAGATGCACACACCAAAGCTAAAACCTAACAGCAAGATTACGCTTTGAGTGCACGAGAATTTTACCCTTAGTGCTAGCCTAGGCAAATACCTCAAAACTTTTAACTCGAGATTCCTCTAGTCAATTAGACTTAAGGATCCTCAAAATCAGAGGCTTACTCTTAAAATTTAGAGTTGCTCACTTATATAAACCCAAGATATGAAAGGTTTGGTGTAAAAATTTATGAAGAATTCTTTGGGTTTATATAGTACTCTAAAGACAACAAAACTAATTAAGAATCCAATGTGGGATAAAAGACATTTAATTCTAGCCATTGGATCTTAATTTAGTGGTTTAATGAGATTATAAAACCCTAATAAGAGTTCAGGCCGAATTGGAATTCAAAACAAATAATAAAAAATAAAAATTAACTATTCACGCATTACTAGTCACATGAATAGTAATTTTTAAATCTATTTATTCCAATTCCCAAAGTGCCTCTATCGTCATTCACCAATTCCTAAGCCACTATGGAACCTCAAAAATGATTTGTTCAATAATTAAACACATTGAACCATTTATGAACAATTCCTACAGCAATCATATATGCTATTGAATATGTACTGTGCACCGTTAACCATTGATTTCGACTTTGTTGTGTGTGACCTTTTGGATTCCCCTTAAGTTAGACATGAAATTAATCGTGATTATTTAATCTAACATAAATTATCATCGGATCAGAAGTTCATTCAATTTCAATGACCAAGGTTGACATCTAGCAACATGCCAAGGCCCCCAAATGAGATGGAAAGATATATATTCCAATTCTGTATGCGATTTACATATGATACGGTCCCTTGCCTCATTGTATCCCCACCTATTGACCTGGGGTACAGAAAGTGTCTACCTATATGGTCAAAGGTATGTTGTTGATAGTGTCATGAATTGTGCTAACCCAAGAATCTCACATGATTCTTCCGTTGTGGCCACAGTCTCAAGCACTGATCACACATATCAACCAGTGAACTGGAATACTACTCTTATAAGAAAATATTATCCGAGAGAGTGGCAATTCTCTGTTGTATCTTTAAAAACTTCATGTGTTTCAACAAATGACCTAATCATACCCTTATGACCGGATCTTTTGAACCGAGGAAGAAGAATGTCAAAGTTATTTGATCCACATATAAGATTGTAAAGAACTTAAGTTTAAGGACTAGTCATATAATCGATACAAGCAAGCGGATCTCCGCTAGTAGCCTATGAGATTGGCTACCCCATTTAAGGGCGGATTATATCATCATAATAGTCTCTCCTTTTTGTGAAAGCCCATATTATTTACAAAACTATGACTAGGAACATTTAAGAGTGATGATTCTCATAAGGTGTGGAAGCCATCGTCTTATTACTCCAAGGGCTTTATTACGGTGTAGATGATTCATATAAGTTATGTAAGAGACGTATAATAAATATTGTCATTTTATTAATTAATGAAAATATTACAAATAAATGTATATAGCCTATCCACAAGTTGGGTATAGGGCATATCCCTAACAATATCCCACTTGCACTATAGCCAACTAGTATGAATCTGGACACCATACTCTTGGGTGTGTCTATCATGCTTTTGTTGAATAAGCTATTTAGTTAGAGAATATACAAGATTATCTTCTGTGGGTATTTTCTCTATGATAACTTCTTTTCTCTCAATAATCTCCCTGATGAGATGAAATCACCTGAGTACATGCTTGGATTTCTGGTGGGACCTTGGTTCCTTTGATTGAGTAATGGCGTCCATGTTATCACAGTACATTGTGATACCATTCTTTATCGAGGGAAGCACTTCCAGTTCTGTGATGAATTTCTTTATCTAGACTGCTTCTTTTGCTGCCTCAGATGCTACAATATACTCGGCTTCAGTGGTGGAGTCCGCTGTTGTTGACTTCTTTGAGCTTTTCCAAATGATAACACCACCATTCGAAGTAAAAAGATATCCTGTATGCGATCTGCTGTCATCCCTATCGGTCTGAAAGCTCGCATCACAGTAACCAATGACTTTCATCTCAGAATAGTCTCCGTATGTCAAAAACACATCCTTTGTTCTTCTTAGATACTTGAGGATTGTTTTGACAGCTGCCCAGTATTGCTCACCAGGATTTCTCTGATACCTGCTCGTTATGATAAGAGCATAAGAGACATCAGGTCTTGTACATAGCATGGCATATATGATCGATCCTATTGCAGAAGCATAAAGGATCTTACTCATATGCTCTCTATCTGAAGGAGTATATGGACATTGCTCCTTAGATAATTTGATTCCATGACAAGTAGGTAAATTACCTCTTTTGGAATCTTCTATTTTGAATCTTTTCAAAACTTTATCTATGTACGTAGATTGAGAAAGTCCTAAAAAGATTTTAGATCTATCACGGAAGATCTTAATGCTGAGGATATAGGTTGCTTCTCGTAAATCTTTCATGGAGAAATTCTGAGATAACCATTGCTTGGTGGCTTGCATCATGAGAATATCATTCCTGATGATTAATATGTCATCGACATATAATACAAGAAATACAATAGCACTCCCACTACTTTTCCTGTAAACACAAGGCTCGTCTACATTTTTGATGAAGTCAAATTCTTTGATTGTCTCATCAAATCGTATATTCCAACTTCTGGAGGCTTGTTTGAGTCCATAAATGAATTGTTTAAGCTTGCATACTTTATTATGATCATCCTTAGATGCAAACCACACACGTTGTGTCATATAGACTTCCTCTATGAGGTTCCCATTATGGAAAGCTGTTTTGACATCCATCTGCCAAATCTCATAATCGAAGTGTGCAACTAGTGTCAGTAAAATTCGAATGGACTTAATCATTGCAACATACGAGAAGGTTTCCTCATAGTCAATTCCTTGGATTTGTCTATAACATTTCACCACCAACTTAGCCTTATAGGTTTGGATGTTGCCTTCTGCATCAGTTTTACGCTTGTAAATCCACTTGCAGCCTATGAATTTAATCCCTTAAGTCGCATATTCCAAGTCCTAGACTTGATTCGGAGACATATAGTCTTATTTCAAATTTCATGGCCTCAGCCACTTGACTGAATCAATGGCATGCACTGCTTCGTCATAACTGGTGGGATCATCATTATCAATGACATGATCATATTCCTCGTCAATATGGAAACCATATCTTTTAGGCTTATATCTTTCTCTACCAGACCTTTTGAGTTCATAACCTTATGGTTGTTCCATCGCTGCCTTTTTGAGGGGCCTGGGGTTTAGTTCTATGTTAGTTTGTTCTTCTCGTACCTCATCGAGGTCAAGTCTACTCCCACTATATTTCTTAAGAAGGAATTCATTCTCTAGAAATTTAGCATTTCGTGAGACAAATGTTCTTTGTTCATTTGAGACGTAGAACACGTATGCTTTTGAGTTCAAGGCATATCCTATAAATTTACATTTGACTTCCATATCATCCAATTTGTTAGTTTGTGTGAGCTTGACATATGCGTCACATCTCTAAACTTTTAGATAACTAAGACTAGGATGTTTCTGTTAGACAATTATGACCCATAGCATCACTGTTTGTAAAAGACATTGTGTTTTTGTACAAAATTAACTATGTAGTAATGAAATTGCCTTTTTCCGTTTCATAATTTATTTACTTTGATATATAAATGGTAAAAGTCCATATGATTAGTTCCGGATTGAGATGATATGAGACATTATCAATCCATAAAGGTTTAATCATTAAATATCCCTAGTCGTAGTATTATCGAGACTGGACATCGATAATGCGGAATAGACTAGTATTGCACTTGTGCGCGTGGTGAGGGCATAACGGCATACTTCTCATATGTTTAAGTATAGGATATTTATGCAACACGATAGGAGGTTGTGTTTACCGATGGTACAGAAAACAGATTCGCTCTGGATAGACCCCGCGGAATCCCATTGGTAGTATGTATATGTGTCTATGGGAGTCCACATCAGGGTAGGTGTATTTGGTCTTAACTTGAGACTTGCATCGCTAGTACTTGCGACAATCGATAAAATTTGGTTTTGGTCAACCAGGGCTTTAACAGGTTCTATGTACGCCTCTATTGGGTATATTGAGAATCGTAGTGTATTGGATGTGATGTCAAGAAGGAAGTATCACTACGGACATATGGAGATGATGATCACGCAGGGATTCATAACTAGTTCTCTATTGTGTTGCAACCATCGGGATAATATGACAAGGTCATGATTATCCGATTCAAAGTGACTAGTTGCTTGATATCCGATATGCGCTTCATACGGGGCAGACACTATTCCAGCCCCAGGCCTTGCACGTGACATCAGATACTGGATCGCAATACGTTATACTACGTATTCTACGCCTGACATAGATTATATATTCTAGTAAGAATATTTCTGGAGAATTGGGTAGGCACGGTGCTTTGCTAGAAGCCATCCATGTCTTGTAAATCGATAAGCACGTGGTACGAGGTACTCACTTTATCGGATAGTCCGATAACAGGATTTACTGCCAACATATCCAGAGATCTCTTGGGTCGCTTCCCAAAGATTCACCGATGACAATTGACTCGACTAGAATAATCTGGGATTAATTTAGAGAGAAAATTAATCTGGGATTAATTGAGGCTTTATTTAATCTGGGATTAAATGTGTTCAAAAGAGAGATAACGCGATTAATTTAGAATTAATCGGTAAAATAAATTTAATAGTTAAATTTGATTTTTCTATTTAATTTATATGAATGGGCTAAAATTAATATATCAGATATATTAATATGAATTGGATTTCATTACGAAATTAAAGTCGGACTTTAATACGAACGAACGAATTACTTTAGAATTAATTCATAATTGACGGCATACTTCTCATATGTTTAAGACTAGGATGTTTCTGTTAGACAATTATGACCCATAACGTCACTGTTGTAAAAGACATTGTGTTTTTGTACAAAATTAACTATGTAGTAATGAAATTGCCTTTTACCGTTTCATAATTTATTTACTTTGATATATAAATGGTTAAAAGTCCATATGATTAGTTCCGGATTGAGATTATATGAGACAGTATCAATCCATAAAGGTTTAATCATTAAATATCCATAGTCGTAGTATTATCGAGACCGGACATCGATAATTTGGAATAGACTAGTATTGCACTTGTGCACGTTGTGAGGGCATAACTGTATACTTCTCATATGTTTAAGTATATGATATTTATGCAACTGTGATAGGAGGTTGTGTTTTACCGATGGTACAGAAAATAGCTTCGCTCTGTATAGACCCCGCGGAATCCCATTGGTAGTATGTATATGTGTCTATGGGAGTCCACATCAGGGTAGGTGTATTTGGTCTTAACCTGAGACTTGCATCGCTAGTACTTGCGATAATCGATTAAATTTGGTTTTGGTCATCCAGGGCTTTAACAGGTTCTGTGTACTCTCTATTAGGTATATTGAGAATCGTAGTGTATTGGATGTGATGTCAAGACGGAAGTATCACTTCAGACATATGGAGATGATGATCACGCAGAGATTCATAACTAGTTCTCTATTGTGTTGCAACCATCGGGATAATTTGACAAGGTCATGATTATCCGATTCAAAGAGACTAGTTGCTTGATATCCGATATGTGCTTCATACGGGGCAGACACTATTCCAGCCCCTAGCCTTGCACGTGACATCAGATACTGGATCGCAATACGCTATACTACGTATTCTGCGCCTAACATAGATTATATATTCCAGTAAGAATATTTCTCGAGAATTGGGTAGGCACGATGCTTTGCTAGAAGCCAACCATGTCTTGCAAATCGATAAGCACGAGGTATGAGGTACTCACTTTATCGGATAGTCCGATAACCGGATTTACTGCCAACATATCCAGAGATCTCTTGGATCGCTTCCTAAAGATTCACCGATGACAGTTGACTCGACTAGAATAATCTGGGATTAATTTAGAGAGAGAAAATTAATCTGGGATTAATTGAGGCTTTATTTAATCTGGGATTAAATGTGTGTTCAAAAGAGAGATAACGAGATTAATTTGGAATTAATCGGTAAAATAAATTTAATATTTAAATTTGATTTTTTCATTTAATTTATGAATGGGCTAAAATTAATATATCAGATATATTAATATGAATTGGATTTCATTACGAAATTAAAGTCGGACTTTAATACGAACGAACGAATTACTTTAGAATTAATTCATAAATGACGTTCGTGATATATTTGCGAGGCATCGTTATTTAATTAAATTAGATTTAATTATTTAGCAACGAAAGTTCATTTAATCAGATTAAACGGAACCGAGCCGCGGTAAATGTTCGTAGAGATATTTGAATTTTGAATTCAAATGTGGGGCCTACTTCACATATGGTAGTTGGCATCTATGTCTAGCCACCTACCACTCAACCACCTTGTAATGATTTTGGTAAAACCATTTACCCAACCACCTAGTTTAGGTGAAAAAAGGGTAAAAAGTGTTTTACCACAACCAACTCTCTCTCTCTTTTGGTAACACTTTGACAAAACAAAACCCTAGAACACTTCTCTTTGGGCGTGAGCTTCCCTCTCATTCTCTCTTTGATTTTGTTGCAAAATCAAGTTAGCTAGCACTTCAAGGAATCAACAAAGGTGATAGGGAAACAACTCAAAGCTTGAAATCACCATTGAAGGTTGGATCTTGGAGATCATCTTCACAAAATTTAAAAGCTCAAATCCGTTCATTGTAAGTATATTCCGCAACTTATAATGATTTTAATCACTTATTTTCATGCTTATTAGATCCTTGGCATGTTCTAGGAACACTAACAATTTCCCAGACCAAAACTCATATGGTGTTTGAATAACAATCTTGGAAGGAACTTGGTTTAGTAGTATTGTTGTAGTTTCTAAAGCAAGACCCCAAAATGAAAGAGGTAGATCCGTGTTTGGCATCCTTAATTGGACCATATCTAATAATTTCCGATTTCTCCTTTCGGAGACCCCATTATGCTGTGGAGTTCCCGGAGGAGTCCACTGGGAAACAATGCCATTTTCTCTTAAGTAATCTTGAAATTCGTTTCTTAAGTATTCACCACCTCGGTCAGACCTTAGTGACTTCATACTTTTTTAAGCTGGTTTTCTACTTTAGCTTTGAAGTCTTTGAATTTCTCAAAAGCTTCAGATTTTTACCCCATAAGGTACACATACCCATATCACGAATGATCATCAATAAAGGTAATGAAGTAGGAGAATCCACCTCTATTGGTGATATTAGTCCGCATACATCAGAGTGTGTATGAGTTCTAATGTCTCCGCTGCACGTTTTCCTTACCTTTTGTAGGGTAATTGGTCATTTTACCATGTAAACAAGACTCACAAGTTCCATAAGGTTCATATTTGAAGGGTTTGAAATACCCATCCTTATGTAGCTTAGTTAATCTTGTTTCTTTGATATGACCTAAGTGACTGTGCCATAGAAGTGATTCATATAGATTATTCGAGTTAACGTTGTATATATTAGAGGTTGAATATTCTTTGTTAGTTTGTAAGACATAGATACCATTATTCAAAATACCATCTCCATATTTTATTTCATTGAAATAAATAGAACATTCATTACAAATTATTAGGAATTAAAAGCCTTTATTACATAAAGAAGAAATTGAAATGATGTTCTTTACTAGAGAAAGTACATAAACATAATTTTCTAAGTCTAAAACTAAACCATTTGGTAAAACTAATGAATAAGTCCCCACGTACAATGCAGCCGGTTTTGCTCAATTACCCATGCGTAAGTCAACCTCCCCATGACGAAGTCTCCTATTGTTTCTCAGGCCCTCCACATTGTTACACAAGTGAGTCCCACAATCGGTGTCAAGCACCCAAGTAGAAGGTTCAGAGTTTTGAGAATATAGTTCAATCATATACAACATACCTGAAGCATTAGGCTTCTTTGCTTATTGGGCTTCCCTAGCTTCCTTGGCTTTCAAGGATCTGAAGTTTTTCTTCCAATGACCATTTTTTCCACAAAAGAAACATTTCCCCTTTTCATTTTTCTTCTCCACCTTACCATTGGGCTTTAGGTGATTTGGAGCCTTGGTCTTGTCCTTATTTTTCTTTGGCCCTCGTGGCTTCAGGTCCGTACCCGTAAGCATAACGGAGGTTTTAAGCTTCGGTTTCAAGTCATTCTCTGCTTGCTTTATCAGATTGTGTAATTTTGCTAAAGTAGCTTCTTTATCAGACAGATGAAACTGCATAATAAAGTTAGAGAATACTTTTGGTAAGGACTGAAGAATTAGATCCGGATATATCTCATGATCCATGATGAACCCGAGGCTGGCCAATTTTTCAATGTGAACAATCATCTTAAGTACATGTCCACTAACAGATCATTCTTTATACTTTATTTGGAATAAGGCACATGACACTTGGAATCTCACGATATAAACGGAAGTTGTATACAAGTCCTTTAAGTGAAAGATGATGGTTTGAGCATCCATATCTTTGTGAGCTTTCTGAAGTTCGTCCGACATAGACCCATGCATTATTCAAACCGCTTGCTCATCATCATTGACGTGTTTCTTCCAAGCATCAAATGTATTTTGGTCAGCATCTTCTGCGGGTTCAGAGGGACATGGTCTTTCAACAACAAAGAAAATTTTTTCTTATCGTAAGAAAATTTTAAGGTTTCTAAACCAGTCATTGTAGTTGTCCCCTTTGAGCTTATGCTCATCAAGGATGGAAGGAAGTGATACTCTGTTTGCCATTTGAATGTTTGTGAAATATTTTAACCCACCTGTTAAGAGAGAATGTTAAAATTAGGAATATGTTTTCATTAATGTTTCATAAAAACATTGGCTTTTAATATTATGAATTTCCTCTCACTCAATTATTTTAAAATTTTAAACAAATCGCATCAACCCCAATATGATGGATTTCTTGTGGGCAAGGATTCCATTGTCATCATTTCATAACCCCGACTAGGGTCGATCGTTATAAAATACGATAATTAGGTAGGTTCCCAACCAATTTATGATATAAATCACAATTCCTTGATCAACGGGTTGGCCAATCAAACATGCTATAGCTTATGCTAGTCCTTGTGGACACCCAATCTTTGCCACTAAGTTATAAGACCACGCCTAAGGGTCGCTGCGTCTTATGACTCAGAAAAGTCAAACCATTGTCGATAGTACGATTTAGGTTGGTATTGGTCAGCCTGGTAAAGCCTAGTCCTGCCAATACGATTTAAGCCATTTGGGTCTATACTTTACAATGGGAGGCAAATTTTAGACTTAAATTATTATTGAGTATTTTAGCAAGTTTAAGCGAATAACCGTCAAATAAATTCCTCCATTGAAAATTCCACAGAGGGAGGTGAAGCGAACTCTTTTAAATACCTTTACCTCTTAGGCTCATATCACCTTGGTGACATGAATAAACAATAGATCTTCCAAATTAGTCCAACACTTTAAATATACTTTAAGGTATATTTTGAGTAAATGATTATCTAGATGTCTTCACAGTTTTTCCTTTTAGCTATGAAAAGATAGTGTGTGAAGGAAGACACCAAATCATTATCTAACTCTATTAATACCTTTGTTTAAATTAACTTTAGTTTGGAAAGTTTTATTAACGCCTTGGTCCCACCCCACTTGTATCTTTTATAATATCTTTTATTATAAACAAGTGATTTATATTATTAGCCTTAAAAGTAATAAATCTCTAAGTTCATCACGGAATAATTACTTAGCTAAGGGATAAGCAATACACTCCCTATTTCTTAGAAAGTCTCTAGATGCTTGCACCCTAAAATAATTATGCCAGTTCTAATCATACATAGAATCATCGAGCATATGAGTTTTAATATGTTGGAAGTATTTTAAGAATAAATAACTTTGATTAATATTTAATTACGATATTGCATTTTATTTTATTCAAATAAATTTACTATTCACATTTTTTTTACAGACGCATGAACTTTAAATGCAATTTCACAATTCAAATATTAACTAAATCATACAGAAATTGTGCCTAAAATAAAGTTCAGGGTGTTAGCTTTCCAATGAGCTTTTAAACACCCATTTACGAGTTCAAATGAGTGAGAACTAAATAAAACAAAAATGGCGCGCTGATACCACTGTTGGGAAACGGCCGCGAGTTGCAGTGGAAAAATAAAAATTATGATGCCGCTTTTCCTTTGCCCAAGACCCATTTGTTTTGATTATTCTACAAGCCTAGGCATGTTACTATATATTCTAAGCATAAAACTCATAAAACATGCAAAGAAGATAAACCTAAATATGCCAACTATCCTAAGAACTCTAATTAAAAAAAAAAGGAAAAAAAGACTTACTTGAACCGAAGACTACTCCAGTCCTCCCTCCAATCTACAAGCTTTTCTCGAACTCAGCAAGCTCTTCCACATTTCAAAGAGCCACCCAAGTGTGTGGCCTTCAAATATGCACACACCAAAGCCAAAACTCAACGGCATGACTACGCCCTAAGTGCACAGGTATTTTGCCCTTGGTGCTAGCCAAGGCAAATACCTCAAAACTTTTAACTCGAGGTTCCTCTAGTCAATTAGACTTAAGGATCCTCAAAATCAGTGGCTTACTCTTAAACTTTAGAGTTGCTCACTTATATAAACCCAATATATGAAAGGTTTGGTGCAAAACTTTTTGAAGAATTCTTTGGGTTTATATAGTGCTCTAAAGACAACAAAATTAATTAAGAATCCGATGTCGGATAAAGCCAATTTAATATTAGCTGTTGAATCTTAATTTAGTGGTTTAATGAGATTATAAAACCCTAATAAGAGTTTGGGCCGAATTGGAATTCAAAACAAATAACAAATAATAAAAATTATCTATTCACACATTACTATTCACGTGAATAGTAATTTTTTAATCTATTATTCCAATTCCCAAAGTGCTCCTATCGTCATTCACCAATTCATAAGCCACTATGGAACCTTATAAATGATCTGTTCAATAATTAAACACATTGAACCATTTATAAATAATTCCTACAACAATAATATATGCTATTGAATATGTACTGTGCACTGTTAACCATTGATTTCGACTTTGTTGTGTGTGACCTTTTGGGTTCCCCTTAAGTTGGACATGAAATGAATCGTGATAATTTAATCGAACATAAATTATCCTCCGATCAGATGGTCATTCGATTTCAATGACCAAGGTTGACATCTACCAACATGCCAAGGCCCCCAAATGAGAAAGAAAGATATATATACCCATTCTGTATGCGATTTACATATGATACGGTCCTTTACCTCACTGTATCCCCACCTATTGACCTGGGGTATGGAAAGTGTCTACCCATATGGTCAAAGGTATGTTGTTGATAGTGTCATGAATCGTGCTAACCCAAGAATCTCACATGATTCTTCCGCTGTGGCCACGGTCTCAAGAACTGATCACACATATCAACCCGTGAACCGGAATACTACTTTTATAAGAAAATATTATCCGAGAGAGTGGCGATTCTTTGTTGTATCTTTACAAACTTCATGTGTTAACAAATGACCTAATCATACCCTTATGACCCGATCTTTTGAACCGGAGAAGGAGAATGTCAAAGTTATTTGATCCACACATAAGATTGTAAAGACCTCAAGTCTAAGGACTAGTAATATAATCGATACATGAAAGTTCTCACAGACACATAGGATAAACACTCCATATGAAACTTTCGACGGTCAGTTCGATGGACACGAGCAACTCATGCATCCATGTGATACACCAAACGGGCGGATCTCCACTAGTAGCCTATGAGATCGGCTACCCCACTTAAGGGCAGATCATATCATCATGCTTGTCTCTCCACTTTGTGAACGCCCAGATTATTCAGAAAACTATGACTAGGAACATTTAAGAGAGAAGATATCGTCTTATTACTCCAAGGGCTAAATTACAGTTGATGATTCATATAAGTGTTAGTTAGACAATATGACCCATAGCGTCACTGTTTGTAAAAGACATTGTGTTTTTGTACAAAATTGACTATGTAATATTGAAATTGCCTTTTATCATTTCGTAATTTATTTACTATGATATATAAATGGTAAAAGTCCATATGATTAGTTCCGGATTGAGATGATATGAGACAATATCAATCCATAAAGGTTTAATCATTAAATATCCCTAGTCGTAGTATTATCAAGACTGGACATCGATAATGCGGAATAGACTAGTATTGCACTTGTGCGCGTTGTGAGAGCATAACGACACAGTTCTCATATGTTTAAGTATATGATACTTATACAAATGCGATAGGAGGTTGTGTTTTACCGATGGTACGGAAAATAGATTCGCTCTGGATAGACCCCACGGAATCCCATTGGTAGTATGTATATTGTGTCTATGGGAGTCATCGTCAAGGTCGATGTATTTGGTCTTAACCTGGACTTACATCGCTAATACTTGCGACAATCGGTAAACTTTGGTTTTGGTCGTCCAGGGCTTTAACAGGTTCTGTGTACGCCTCTATTGGGTTTATCGAGAATCGTAGTGTATTGGATGTGATGTCAAGACGGAAGTATCACTCCAGACATATGGAGATGATGATCACACAGGGATTCATAACTCGTTCTCTATTGTGTTGCAACCATCGGGATAATGTGACAAGGTCATGATTATCCGATTCAAAGAGACTAGTTGTTTGATATCCGATATGTGCTTCGTACGGGGCAGACACTATTCCAGCCCTAGGCCTAGCACGTGACATCTCATACTGGATCGAAATACGAGATACTAGGTATTCTACGTCTGACATAGATTATATATTCCAGTAAGAATATTTCTGGAGAATTGGGTAGGCACGGTGCTTTGCTAGAAGCCAACCATGTCTTGTAAATTGGTAAGCACGTAGTATGAGGTACTCACTTTATCGGATAGTCCGATTACCGAATTTACTGCCAACATATCCAGAGATCTCTTGGGTCGCTTCCAAGGATTCACCGATGACAGTTGACTTAAATTGAAATTAATCTGGGATTAATTAAGAGAGAGAAAATTAATCTGGGATTAATATGGGCTTTATTTAATATGGGATTAAAAGTGTGCAGTGGCGAAAGAACGCGATTAATTTGGAATTAATTGGTAAAATAAATTTAATAGTTAAATTTGATTTTTCTATTTAATTTATTCAAATGGGCTAAAATTAATATATCGGATATATTAAAATGGATTGGATTTCATTACGAGATTAAAGTCAGACTTTAATGCGAACGAACGAATAAATTTAGAATTAGTTCATGAACGACGTTCGTAATATATTGCGAGGCATCGTTATTTAATTAAATTAGATTAATTATTTAGCGACGAAGGATCGTTTAATCGGATTAAACGGAACCGAGCCGCGGCAAATGCCCGTAGAGATATTTGAATTTTGGATTCAAATATTTGGAGCCAAAAGTGTGGTAGGTGTTCCCACCACACAACCACCTTGTTTTGCCTTTATGAAAACCATTTACCAATCTCTACCTTGTATTGGGTAAAAGGTGAAATGGTTTCACCTTTTGGTAAATAACAAAAAGGCATTTTCAACTTTGGTAACACTTGTGACAAAAATCAAAAAACACAAACCATAAAGAGCTAGGCTTCGCCGAAATTCTCTCCCTCTCCTCTCTTTGATTTGATTTTCAAATCATCAAAAGCTAGCACTTTGGAAGTGAACAAAGGTGATAGGGAAACTCCTCAATAGCTTGGAATCATCCTAAAGCTTGGAATCATCCTAAAGCTTGGATCTTGGAGATCTTGGATCTCAAATTTTTAAAAGCTCCAAAACTCATTGTAAGTATATTCCGCACCTTATAATGATCAAATCTTTATTTACATGCTTATTAGATCCTTATATTGTTCTTGGAACACTAACAATGGTATCAGAGCCTAATTTAAGCATGATATTTTAGGGTTCTTGAACCTAAAAATTTGGGGCTTTTTGATTTTGAGCATGATTTTTTGAAATTGATTCTTTGAGTATGTTTACAACATGATAACTTAGAGTTATGCATGATTAGATTTCAAATAAATCAAAAGCAACAAAAATTAAAAAATTGTTAGCATGGCCGAATGGTCCTAGGCAGTGCACTGCAGTTTTTTGTTTTTTGAAACATGAAATAATGTGTTTGGATGCATGTTTAAATGATGATAGTTGGTTTAATATGATTAGAATCAATGTCTATAATGTTCATGTTAAAATCAAAGTGCATGTTGAGCATGAAATGATGATCTTAGGCTTCAATATGTCTCAAGCATGCAATGATGTATTTTGGGCATGATTTTATGTTAAGCATGAATTATTAGTTTAAGCATGATTAATTAAGTTAATTAATATTTTGTAAATATTGAGTTAATTAATTAATTATGGCTAATACACTTTAATTAAAATAATTATGATGTTTGGAATATTATAATTATGTAAATATGCCTTTAAATTTGAATTGGGCTAAAAGTGTGTTTTGGGCCTAATGGGCTGGTTGTTTGACCAAGTTTGGTTTTGGACTTTTGGATTGGATCCAATTGGGCCCAAAACCAATTCCATGAAGTCCAAATACATCACTTGGCCCTTTAAGTATTTGATTGGGCCTAATGGGCCTAAATTAATTTGATGGCAATAGGGTGATTCCTATTCGGCCTTGGCATTTTGGGATTGATCCATTATGGCCAAAGCCCATGCCTTAAGAATCAATTAAAAGCCCATTGGACTTTAATTAAAATGACATTGGATGTTATTGGGCCTTTGAGACCCATCAAGATGGATTTGGAATCCAAGTCTTTAAGGCAACTATGTAAGTGTAAATATTTAATTTGGAATTAAAAAAGAATTAGTATTGAATACAAATAAATTGGATTTAAGTTGTAGTTCGATATAATTCAAGAATACGTACTCAAAGTATTTATTCTCAAGTGAGCGATTTGTTCTAGGAATAATCTGTTTAAATATCCATCCGCATATCGTTATTAATTTACTTTTGTGCCTTATGATGTTTTAGAAGCATGCTTAAGGGTGTATGATGAGACCTAATCAAAGATAATAAATTGGATGCCATTTACGTGAAAAACCCTAAAAAACATATTAAGCGTTTTTCCTTCCGTTGAGTGATTCTTACTCAAGATCCAAAGTTGGCATTGGCTTGTTGGCCAAAGTCAAGGCCTTTGTCAATTGCTGATGTGTTTGAATCATGAAGGTTTTGTTATATCGGTTCTTGTCCAAGTTGTGATTTGTTGGCCAAAGTCAAGATCACTTCTTGTCCATCGACATTGATTATGAAACTTCCATGTCAATGGGTCCCGCTTAACTGGAATCATTAAGCTTGTTGTGCCAAAGCCAAGGCTTAGTTGATTCAGAGGAAAAAGGTTAGGAAAATATGTTTGACATATTGGCATATATAAAGTATATGTGTTTCGGACTTGGATGTCCACCTACCGGATCTAGGAGTTGGATTAGATCCAATTGATCTTCGAGATCTACCTAGTTAAGTTTCATACAGCTTGTTGGCCAAAGTCAAGGTTGTATGTTATTTAACGGGATCCTAGCCCACTAGGAAACTAGGTTTCCCGAGTACTCAACAGAGGGTTAGAGGCTCGCCGAAAAAATAGTGGGAGGCTAGTATTGAATTTGCAATTTCATTCAGATACTTAGTTTTACGCGTTTTCAAATAATTTCGTCAATATTACTTTATTAGTTGGACTAATATATTGTTATTTTTATGTAACAGTTAGACTGTACCCATTATCATTGACTAGATAGTTAGACTATCATAGATCAAGATGACAGCAAAGGAAATGTCTGTGATATTATCATGGGAGATAATGTCTTCAAGGGCACAAATTTTACAAATTGGGAAATGAACCTTAGGATTGTCCTAGGTTCAGAGAG
>SKCR01041825.1:0-83180 GCA_019454045.1 Zanthoxylum bungeanum | reverse complement strand
GCTTCCGTAGGAAAATCCCCGTGTTTTAATATGGCTGTAAAGTAACGTGTATTGGATACATGTTTCTTAGTCCGCCTTGTCAGTACGGATGCAAATGATTTCCTGATGCTATAGCTGTATCGTGCCAAAGCTGTGCAGTTATGGTTGATGGTAGTTCATTTGCGCCGGTAGAACTTATATGATAAGAGACAAATTCAAGTGAAAGTGGAAATCCTGAACGTGCCAAAGCTGTCAGGACTACACCGGTAGCTTGAGTTTGTCATTGACAAGTGTAGCCTTGATACGCCTCCCTGTGAACGTGCCAAAGCTGTCACAGCGACAAACGGTCAGGACCGAAATCAGGAGTCACTAGTGAGTGATTGACAAAGAGTTGTCTACCTAATGAATATACGTAGGCGAGAACGTGCCAAAGCTGTGAGTCGAAATATATTCATGGGATCCTACTCTCAATATGGAATTCGATTTAATTATTGAATTCCCGTTGTCCGTTGGGGATTACGGTATTACGTAAAGTAGTGGGAGACACTGCTGAGTTTAAAAATCCATAACTTAAGCAGTGCGTAATTTTATGGAATTTACTGCTTTCGTTTTCTTTTATTCTATATTGTTTATAGATTTATACTTCTAATCCACTGCATTTATATTTCTTATATATATATTTTCTGACTTAACTTATGGTTGCGTAGTTCTAGAATAGGTTCTAGAAAGACCGTAGACTTAGATATTGTTAGATTAGTTTAAACCATCGGGAACTGTTGTTCTAATTTTTCCTTGAAAATCAAGATGGTTTGTGACTTATTTACTAAGTCACGATTATGTAATCTAAATAGATATCTGGTTTAGGATATTAGTCTAGTTAGAATTATTTCTGATGCAGTAAGAATTGGCATGAATCAGCTCATGTCTCGAGATTCTTGACTGGCATTAAGAAAACCCATTTAGTATTTGTTTATCTTATAATGACGTTTCTTAGCTTTGATGACTTTAGAAGTCGCGTGTCTGACACAATTGCTAATCAATTATTTGCAATTGTTGTGATTAATTGAACGTAAATTATAAAGCTTAAGAAATGAGATATGTATAGTTGTGTATAGAGAATATCGATTCTCGCAATACGAAAACTGTAGGTATTGGATACCGGATCTCCCGTATAGTTAATTAAAATAATGTTTAATAACTGTTTTGATATTTGATATCAGAACTTATGACTATTGGATGGTTACTTGTTCAGTATAAACAGTTGTTACATATTTTAAGACGACTAGTAGTGTCATTAATAAAAAGATAAACATTAAGAAAAAATTTTGGTAATATAAATAACTTAGAACTGTGCTTTATGAGATTTTATCGTAAAAGCATCAGATGATTGTTCTGTATGGTAAAGGATGGTCTGATATGAGATCACACCACATATCCTTATCTGTTTAATGAATATTGTATTTAGGAAGTGATTAAATCTCATTTAACCGATGATTGTCATTAGACCACAAGATTCATTAAACTAATACATTGGATGTATGTGGTTTAATGAATTAATAATTGTCTTAAATAGTTTTCTTTACTCCATAACTTAGTTAATGAATTGTCATGACTTAGTTACGTGTTTCTAATAGAAAACATGTTGAACGTCTTGAATTGTTCAAGAACTGTCAATATGTTACTAATGAAACTTGGATATAATATTTTGAATAGTTCAAAGATATTTTATCTGTAGTGTTGAAAACTGTATCTTTGGAAATTCATTGCGCGTCTTTGAAT
Source organism: Zanthoxylum bungeanum (assembly GCA_019454045.1). Taxonomy (NCBI): domain Eukaryota; kingdom Viridiplantae; phylum Streptophyta; class Magnoliopsida; order Sapindales; family Rutaceae; genus Zanthoxylum; species Zanthoxylum bungeanum. The sequence goes on along the minus strand of SKCR01041825.1, from coordinate 81,422 downwards.
TCTTCGAAGATGTTTGATATGATCAAACGCATGAATTTAAGGCAATTAGTTCTGAAGTTATTTAATGAATGTGATTCTTACTCAGTAGTAAACTTCCGTGATTCCATTGTGATGGAATTGGTCAGTGGGAGTAATCGAATCTTATATGATTTGATTCGTTGATATTGAGTGTTACCGAATTATTTTTCAATACTCTTGGGGTTATGCTCCTATAACACTAATTCATCTATTTAATTAGGTTCCAATTATTTCTACTGTTACATATATGATATGTATAGTAGAAAATTCGAATCTTAAAAAGTTTGAGATTTGAAACTTTCGTTTGTATAATGGTTATATAATTGAATGTACTTGTGCCTCAGCTGTATGAGTGAAAGGTTTATCATTTATTCTATTTAATAGAATATGTATTCTATTTGATAGAATATCTTTTCTATGATCCCGAGTAATGAAATTGTTTTGTTACTTGGTGGTTGACATTGGATATTGACGATTGTAGAAAAGATTTGACTTTGTGAAGTCAAATGAGAGAGTGATAAACTGTAATGGAACTATGTAATTAATAAGATGAAATGACCCTTAGACAATTTCTGTATAAGTTTAATAGGATGTCAGAATCATTTACAAGTATCTGATACTTAATGGTTCTTATGTTTTCTTATCGAAGAAAATTATCCTATACTTATAGTGGGGCGATATTTGATATCGATTTCGGAAATTACCATTGAACCATAGATCTAAGATTATTCATGGCTTACGACGATCAAGTTTAGAACTTGATTAGGCTTTCGTTATGAATAGTTCATAAAATGTGCAAATTGTTTGCGCAGCAAAAGCGAAGTAGGCTTGATAAAGGTTTGACATTTATAGTATGACAGTGAGTAGGTTATACTCAGTAGTCTATTGTAGATTCTGAGGAAGCTTGTCTCTTGTCGCACTGATTTGGACAATTAAGGATCTATTGGTTAATGTTGATATTAAATTGTGTATTTTGACTAAAGAATGCAAAGTGGCGTTCTTGAATGATTTCTTCGAATGAGAGATCTGTTGTGATTTATTTGTTTGAAGAATTCGTTCTGGAATGGCCCTAGAGTTTGTATTCTGCTAAGATCACCGTTTGATATACTAGCTTGTGAGCCTATTGTAGACTCATATAAGTTTTTCGGAAATCTGTGTTCTCTGATTTTGATATTAGTCAGATTGTCTGGTTTTATCGAAGTATAGAGAATACGTATTTGTCAGTAGGGTCAGTGGGAGCATACAAATTTCTTTCTAGTATTATATATCCTTAAGTCTTCTTTTCTCCGTGGTAACAGTGAGAGTAATCTTTGTTATATTTGATATATAAAGTTTTATATTAGATATAAAATTGAGAGACTTGTGAGATACTCTCATTAGTCGCATATTAGATAGAATCTAATAAAGGACACATCAAGACTATCTGTATGACAATTAGTATAACTGTTTGACAGTTAACGTGTCTTTTATGTATATAGTATTCATATTTCGTAAAGGATGATTCCTTTGTCGAAAGAGAGATTGATTAGAATATCTAGTCAATCATATGCATCATTGGATGATAGCGTAATGAATGCTATATTATGTGCGATTAAAGATATCAATTTAATCGTAATTGTTACGAATTATTTTGATATGTTATAGACCATATGATGAGTCTTGGAACAAGTTCTTTGTTATCTATGAGATACTAAGAACGAGTTTCTTATTCATGGAGAATTTAGTCAGCAACCATAAGGTCAGATTAGTTTTGATCCTAATTATGACATAGATGGTCTATGTCGTATAAAGTCAGAAAAGATGCAGTGAGAGTGTAACTGTTGATTCTACTATATTAATCGAATCAGTTGCAATTTTTTGAAGTATTGACTTATGAAGTTGCATGGTGACCTCAATGATTAGAAGTTTTGATATAGTTGTACTTGCGGTTGTCTTATAATATTTGGATTTGATTTCTAAATACATAGACAACTTAGCAACTAAAGCGCAATACTGATAGCGCCTGAGTCATATTAATGTGGAATATGATTCTACAAAATATGAATGATGTTGTTTAAGGAAAACGGTTGGATTTGTTTGACAGACTCGGTTTGATAAAGCAGGCTCACTCGTTGTTACCTACATCTTAAGTGTTGGTGAGCTCTTGAAGGCCACGGTATATGATACACATTGAGATATGTATATGATACTGGGGATTGGTACTAGAGCAAGTGGGAGAAATTGTTAGGGTTGGTGCTCCGAGTGCCAATACGGATCGTATTTATGTCTGATTCATAAATACGAGCAATTGTATTTTTCATAATATTACTAATTTAATGGTATCACCCTTGTCTTTTATACACATATTCGGTCTAATTACGATTAGATATCTGATTCCGATTAGACAGAAGCTAAATCCGGTTTAGTGATATGTGTCTATTAGACAAAGACCCTAGGATTTACAGTATAGTGCGCAGTTACAACGTACTTTGTATTTGACATTGGGAAACGCATTATTAGTTGTATATCCTTAAATAAAGTTCCTGGTCAAGATTTACTAACTCGGGTCGGTTAGTAAAATCCCCTGAGACCAGTACATGTCGTATATCGTGACTTGGTCCGATGGTTTATCCCAGTGAACCATGAGTCTCGGGAGACTCGTATAGACATGTAGGTGTTTATTTGATAAGACACTGAACGACTCACTGAAGGTTTCCTAATAGATGGTACACCAACGTCAATAGGAACCTTCTCGAGTTGAGCGAGCATAGTGGTCCTTCGACTTGAGATACCACAGTGGGATATATGAGTTATCCTCCACACTTTGATGGCAGTCACGTCAACGATCTATCCATGATCAGACCTCCGCCTGTTCGTTGGGTGTGGACTGATGCTCATGATATCCAGCGCGTATCAAGATAGGATCCGTCAGTCCTGTGTACAGGGCATAGGCATCATCATGTGTTTATGATCTAGTAAATCCATGGCCGTGGTATAACGTCGGAAACTAGTTTCGAGTGTTATTTAGAGATCATAAATTGAAAGTCGACTGTATTATACCGAACGGATTTGACGTTCTGATCTATATCCCAGGTATAATACGGATGGTCTGTGACGGAGAGATTATACGTATGCTATGACCTCGACTTGTATAGTTTAGCGAGATTATCCGTGGTCGTCATAATCCATGAGTGGGTGGATTATGGACACGAAATTGGATTTCGTGACGGATAGACCTAAACTTAGAGAGTCCCACAATATGAAGTGTACTCGTTGAGCACTTGGGCAACTCGATATGAATAATATGGATTATTCATAATACTTCACCGGATTAAATGAGTTAATTCGGATCGTTTAATCGTTAAACGACTATACATGCAATTAGGGGATTTTGTCCGCTAATAATTATTGTGTATTTGTATTTGATACATAATACGATTAGATACACATTAATTATTCGTCAAATGAGATTTTGACACATGTCATAAATTTATGTATTTATTATTTAATGTAAATAAAATACATATATTTGTATAATTAATTGTTTAATTATTTAATAGTTAAATAATTAAATAATTGATTTTTCAATCTTTATCCATTTATTATTAATTGAATAATACTTGGTGAATTTTGATTGGAAAACATGGCATGAATTTAATTATACTTTATAAGTGTTCCAATTTGATTGGATAGTATAAAGTAAATTACATTTAATATGATTAAAAAAAAGGCAATAATACCCATTTTCGGTCAACATATATATTTGAATAGAAAATTGTTTTCTCTCTCTGTTGTTGTTGTTGTTCATTTTTCTCTCCACTGCCGAGACTTCAAAGCTAAAAAAATGGTTCCAAAATTGTTACATGAATCCATGGAGAAAGAAGAAACAAATCAAGAAACAAGCTCTAGGAAATTGGAAAATTAAGGTAATATTCAAAATCCTTAAGCTTGAGAAATTGTTTTTCTTGTTTCTTGATAATATAAAGATATCTAGGGTTTCTTCTTTTCATATTTTTTGGGGCTTTTGTGTTTGGTGGTTGGAGTTGGAAGATAATGCATGTGTGAAGTGTAGATTGGATGAAATTAGTGTAATCTTTATCCAATTTAAACAATTATTGTTTGACAATTTGTTGCCATTCTAGAGTTATTTAAGCCACTCTAAAATAGCCTAGAATTGTTCTAGAGTTGTTCATATGGTGGGACTTTGATTGGTGTTGGATTAATTAGATTAATCTTGGTAAAAAATTGGATTTAAAGTATGTATTTTGGCAAATTTGGTCACTGTTTCAGACCTGGAAGAGCTACTGATTTTGTGATGAAAATGTTGTCTTTAGAATGTATTGGATGTGTTTTGGGAGTTGGCACAATTGCCGGAAAGTGTTTCCGACTTGAAATAAGTGAAAACGGCCAAAAACGGTGTTACCGGGTGGATTTTGAGCCAACCGGGTGACGACTGTGAAAACAGTGATTCCGTCACTGTTCGGGCAGCCCGTGAACTGCCCCGACACTATTGGAGTTGACTTGGGAAGTTTCCATAAGTGTCGGGTAGTCGGTTCAGTCAAAAATGCGTTTTGGGCAATTTTGCGGAAAAACGATTTTCGTAAAGGTTTCGCGAGTTTCAACTATATTTATGTTAATATTTGATATTAAATAAATTGGTTTAGGTGATATATGAATAAATTATTCATATTAGATATTGAATAATTTATTCGGTATTTTGAAAAAGTTTTAAAATACGATTTCGCCCGGACCCGCGCTTCCGCTGCGCCCCGACCCCAAAACCCCAACAAAAAGTATATTTTTGGCGTCGACTCAGTTTTTTGACGCTACAAGTGTAATATTTGGCGCCAAAAATTATTGCAATAATAGAATTATTCGGCGTCGAATATTATTCGACGCTAAAGTACTGATTTTAGCGTCGAACAAAGTTTTCGACGCTAAAACATTAATATTCTACGTCGAAATTTTATTCCGTCGCTAAAAATGTGACATATAGCGTCTAAAATGATATTCGACGCTAAAAATATGACATATAGCGTCGACAATTATATTCGACGCCAAAAGTGAGTTGTAGCGTCGAAACAGTATTCGACGCTAAATATTTGGACGCTAAAAGCCATAATTCTTGTAGTGAATTCTTCTAGGTTTTGCTCTCTTGGCTTTGGCTTCCTTATTGGCCTCTGCCTATGACCCCAGCCCTCTTCAGGATATCTGTGTAGCCGTTGATGAGCCCAAGAATGCAGGTATATATATATGCTCTTTTTCTGAGTTTTAATCTTTTAAACATGTACGTATTATTTGGTTAAGTGGTAAAAATCTCTTGAGTTGGAATAAGAGATTTTGTGATGCGAATCATATTCTTATGGGTAGAGAGAAAATTTAATTTTCTATCGTGCTTTGTCTTAAAAAATAAAAATAAACTTGTATGTTGTGATAAATTAATATTATAAATTAATCAATTACGATTCTTATCTAAAAAAAAAAAAAAAGGCATTTAAATATTTTTAATTTTTCTGTGCAGTGTTTGTGAATGGAAAGTTCTGCAAGGACCCCAAGCTTGCCAAACCAGAAGATTTTTTCCTCCCAGGATTTGACAAGCCTGGAAACACAGCAAATAATAGACCTGGCTTTAATGTAAAAAATGCAAATGTTGAGCAAATTCCAGGACTTAACACACTTGGCATATCAGCAGTCCGTATTGACTATGCACCATATGGACAAAATCCACCTCACACTCACCCACGTGCCACAGAATTCTTGGTTGTCCTAGAGGGAACACTTTATGTTGGTTTTGTGACATCAAACCAACTAAATAATACACTAATTGCAAAAGTTCTGAACAAGGGAGATGTTTTCGTGTTTCCAATTGGTATGATTCACTTCCAATTCAATATTGGAAAAACAAATGCAGTTGCCTTTGCTGCCCTAAGCAGCCAGTTCCCTGGTGTCATTACCATAGCTGACACTGTCTTCGGAGCCGATCCTCCAATCAATCCTGATTTTCTTGGCAAGGCATTCCAGCTGGACCCAAATATAGTTAAAGATCTTCAGGCTAAGTTCATTAAGGGCAGTTAGGGGGAAGAATGAGCACTGTGGTGGCTTTATTATTTCCCTTCAATACTTAAAATCTATATATTTTAATGTAATAAAAGAGGTCTCCTGTGAACCTCTCTCTCTTTGATTGTATTCATGATATATAAAATACTGTTGTTTCTTACGCAGTACTTAATTACACTCACTCTCCTCTCTAACACACACACACATGCACGACTATTGTGATGAGAGTTAGTGCCTACGGGCTGAGACGCGGAGTTAAAGATAATAATGAATAACAGTTTTAGGTAGACCCGGCCGGCGGTTCGGTTCCGGTTCGGACCGAACCGAACCGGCCGGTTTCCGGTTCCACAAGTGTGGAACCGGAAAGTCGAACCGAACCGGAACCGAACGGTTCGTTTTTTTTTTTTTTTAAATTAATTAAAATAAAAAAATGAGAGGAGTCAAATCATTAAATAAAAAAAAATTTATTAATTAAAAAAAATGAGATTAAATTTATAAATAAAAAAAAAATTATTACATTGAAGAGCTTGAGCTTAAATTTTTAAAATTTAAGTTGCCTACGTATCCTCCAAGGGTGAGAGGAATCAAAGCTCACGTAGTTCCATTACAAGTTTAAGACATATCCCCTTTGTAAATTATAATTTTACATTTATCAATCATCATTATCAGTTGATCCTTCGGCTCCGGGTCCGCAGCTTCCGCTTGCACTTGTTGCAGAAGCATTGCCATTATCGAACAAATCTTCAAAATCATCGGGGGCATCTTCTTGTTGTCTCAGATCAGCTCGAGTCAATCATCCACACGAGCTGTTGCTTCTAGAGTGCTTGGATGTAATGAAGATCGCCTAACTTCCAATATATTACCTCCCAAGCTGAAGGCTTGCTCAACCGCAACGGTGGAAATAGGTGCTGCCAATATCTCTTTAGCAATAATAGATAAAACAGGATATATATTTTGATGCCGGTTCCACCATTCAAGGATTTTAAAATTTTTACTGCATAAACTTTCATTAGAAAACTCAAAATTTGTAGATAAATAATTATCTAATTCAGGGTTATTAGTTGTTGTCGTATCCCTAGATTTTTTATTTCGTTGTAATAACCAACGATCCCATGCGCTAAGTCTTGGTTGAATTACGGTTCGCTACTACTAGACTGTCCTATTGTTCCTAAGTTATATCTTACAATATAATCATTAAATAAAATAATTAAATCACTTTTTAAATTCGTCATTATGCTCGTAATATCAATGTCATCTAATATTCCTAAATAACCATAGTAAGCTTGTAAACCACCATTCAAACCTTCTAATTTAAATTTAGGATCAAAAACAGCAGCAATAAGATAAAGTAAAGGAATTTCTCTAAAATAATTCAACCATTTTACCTTCATAACAGTAATGGCTTCGAGCAAAATAATATCATTAGGGTTGTCACTGTCAACATGTTCATCGAGAGTGCCAACAATATTCAAACTTTCAAGAAGAAATAAATGTGCAGTGGGATAATAAACACCGCTAAAAACTAAAGTAGCATCATTAAAAACTCTTAAAATCTAAAATTCTTTCACAAATATCCCATTGACTAGGATAAAGTGTGATATTTTGAACATGTTGAGAAAAAAAACTACATAATGCATCTTTGTATTGAAGTGCTTGACATAAAAGAAAATAAGTAGAATTCCAACGTGTTGGAACATCTCTAGAAAATTTAATCGGTTTAATACCATTTATTTTACAAAACTTGGTCCATTCCCTCCTAACTTGAGAATATGACCAAATACAGTTAAGTGCCGTTTTAATAGGATCAAGGAAAGAGATAATAATTTTAGACCATCTTGCACACATAAGTTTAGGACATGACATGTACAACGAATATGAAAAAATCGACCCCCTAAATTTGGTTGACATATTTCTTTTAAATCATTGATGGATGCAGTATTTGCAGATGCATTATCAAATCCAATTGTTAAAATTTTTTCTCCTAAACCATATTCATCAAAAATTACCTTCATCATTCTATAAATATTATGTGCAGTATGTTGGTCATCAAAAACTCTAAATGCAATGAGTCGTTTTTGCATGGTAAATGATGCATCAATCCAATGACAAGTCACACCCATGTATGAGTGTGTTTGCCAATGGTCACTCCAAATATCAGAACATATAGAAATACGACCTTTCATTTCTTTAAATATTTCATTTAAAATAATTTTACCATCTTTATATAATTTGAAAATATGACGTTTTGTTGTGTTTCGAGTCATTCTACATGCAGCAGGGTTTAAAGCATTATGCACGTAATTAGTAAAATGAAGTTTTTCACCAAAGCTTAAAGAAAGATGTGCCATACATGTTAATTTCGCAAATTCTTCTCTATTTTTTGCATCAGAATATTTAAATAAATCTACACTACTCGTACCTCTACTAGATGATGCGTACCTGGCCATTTGAGTCTTCGTCGTATCAATGCCAAATTCAACCGGATGATGTTTCTCCATGTGCTTGATCATATTTCCGTATCCACCAGAAAATTTATAGATAACCCCACAATAGTTGCAAATTGCTCGTTGTGAACCATCGTCTAGGCGTTCCAAATTAAAATGAATTTTGAAAATATCGGAGGACCGAGCCTTAACTTCTCTTCTCCGTGATTGTGCACTGACACTGGGGCCGCTTCTTGGGTCGGCATATTTGACATTATGTTCTCGGATGAGCTTGCCTGTTTGAATAATTGCGATGCGAATGCCGAATGTGATAACAAATTAATTAACAACTAAAATAAGAGAATTGTATTGAAGTAAGATTGAGAATAAGAGATTTATAGAAAATGAGAGAGTTGAGAAATTGGTGTGATGAAATTATGAAAAATGAATCATATTTATAGAATTTTAGAATTTTTTTGATACCAAAAATGCCCCTAAATATAACCGTTTTATTACCGTTATTAGGGGTACATTAGTAATTTTTATTTTATATAATAAAAAAAATTTTATAATTTTTTTTTTTTTTTTGGCAGGGAGCCGTTTGGCAGGGAGCCAACGGCTCCCTGCATCCCCCAACGGCAGTAGCCGTTGGGGGAATAACTAATAAGGCCCCCAACGGCTACTAGCCGTTGGGGGCCTTAGGGTTCCTGTTGGAACCCTACGGTTCCAACAGGAACCCGACGGTTCCGGTTGGAACCGTCCGAACCGGTGGAACCGTACGGTTCCACCGGTTCGGACCGGTTCGAGTTGGGGTGGAACCCCAACCGAACCGGTCCCATTCCGGTTCGGTTCCGGAACCGGAACCGGAACCGGTTGGAACCGGAACCTTCCGGTTCCAACCGGTTCGGTTCCGGTTCGGTTCCGGTTCCGAACCGGAACCGTGGCCGGGTCTAGTTTTAGGAGGTCAAATAATAAATTGAAAGTAATATTTTATTTTTTTTTTAAAAAAAAGGGCCTAAAAAATATACCGGATCCAAGGTCCTCCCCATTGACATTCTAACTCTTGATTACTTTTCTTAAAAGAATAACAACTTGTCTAAGAATACAAAGCAAAATAAACAAGAACGTTATTATTCCAAATGTACATGCAATAGTAAACTGTGTTGTTCTGAAATTACCCATTGATACAAAACTAACACCTTGCACCAACGTGTGATTCTCTGATCACTCTATAATTCATTTGAGGAAAAACCGAAATCTTCTATTACTTACAATAATAGATTTACAAGTGTTTAAACTTAAGAAAAACCTCACTGCACTCTCTCTATTTTACAACTTTGGGGATGCTTTGAGCTTATAACCAAGTTCTGAATTTATATCCAAGGTTTGGCTCTACAGTGCCCACCAATTACTCCCTAATTTCATGGAAATGTAAAATCTCCACCTAAAGTTTGTTGTTTGCGTGCTTCATTTTCAACATGCACCTAAAGTTGCCTTGACCTTTTCCTATCATGCATGGCAGTTGGATATTATGCATGGGAAGCTTTCATGCAGCTGGTTCTCACAATTCTCCCCCTCCTGCTGCATCTATACAATTGTCATCTGACAGCTATCCCGGCTATGTCTCTGCACAACTCTAGCTTGTCCAGAGTAACCACCTTTGTTAACATGTCGACTAGATTGTCATATGTATGGATCTTCACTAGTCTCAACAGTTGTTGATCTATGATAGCGAATATCAATGTGCTTCGTCCGGGAATGATACATTGGGTTCTTGCTCAAGTCCAGAGCACTCTGATTGTCACAATGTATCTTGTATTTGACCGGCATTGTCACACGCGTATAACGCAAGCGCACGTATCGTTCAAGTAGTATAAAAAGTATCGATCCCACGAGGACTTAATACCTAGCTATTAATTTTATGAGGCCGAATGATTACGAGTATCTAACAGATTGATTGATTGACTGGGTGGGTGGGTGGTGACTTTAAACTTAAGAACAAGTAAATAAAATTGCGAAAATAGGTTTAGGAAAATTCAAATTTATAAAACTATCCAGGGTTGTGAATTCTTCCAATATCTTTTAAAAGATGAAGTGGTTATTTCACGTTTGTGCAATATATTGGTTTATTAACCTGGAAAGCGGAAATATGTAAAAGCCTATTCCGATGGTCAGATACAAATACCCAGTGTAACCCAATTAATCATATTCCTATGTCAACCAAGTTACATGAATTCATTAAGATTAAGTTCCAATTATGGTTACCCCCACCCGAAAGGTATATTCCTATCATGTAAGGAAATCTATTAAATGGTTATCTATCCTCAAGGAAGATCGTGGGTTATTAAGTTTAGGGTCTTAAACCTAAAATATATTTTCCAAGTTCATTTTAAGTTTACGAGTTCAATCTTATTAATGGCCAGTTAACAAGAAACATTAAGATTAAGACTCAATACATAAACCTTTATATTACCCAAACCGTAAAACAACCTCTTATTAACCGGTGATATTGGAATTAATCACAACCCCAGATAACGGGCTTAGCTACGACACATATCTAAGGCTAATAAAAGCTTAAATAAAATAAAAGACATAAAGTAAATGCTGGAAATTAAATAAAGTAAATGTTGAAATTAAAAATGTAAAAGTATAATAAAAGAAAATGCTGGGGTTAAAGGATTGATGAGTGGTATTTATACCACTATTTCCCACTCATTTGACCTAATGTTTTGTATTGTTTCTCGAGATTTATGAACGTTTTGATGTGTTTTGTTGTTATTTTGCAGATAAATAAAGTTTGGACAGCACTGGAGGCAATTTGGGGCAAATCCGGACAAAAATGCGCCAACAGGAAAATTTCAGTCTTCAGCGCGTCGCGCCGCGCATATCTTTGGCGTCGCGACGCTCAACGTGCGCCGGTTTTGCTAAAATGCGCCGTGGTCAACGGGTCAACAATTTGAAAAGTTTGACTTTGCTAAACGTGCGTCGTGCCACGTGTCACCATCACAACAGACTTGCTAACGTGCGCCGGATGCCACGTGTCACCCATCCAACGGTGCCGACAGTGACGTCAGCGTGACGTCATCAATGACGTCATGAACAGTGCCACATCATCAGTCTGACGTAAGCAATGACGTCATGAACAGTGCCACGTCATCGGATAAGATCTGAGCCGTCGAATCACCGCGTGACACGTGTCACTGTAGCTGGCGTCGCGACGCGGAACCCTTTAGCGTCGCGACGCCAAGACCCCATCCGCGCCTATAAATTGAGCTCGAGATTTCAGAATTCAGTATCCCATCCTCTCTCTTCAATTCCTTCTAAAGAGAGAGTTTCTCTCTCTAAAAGTCTTTAGTTTTTACTTTTTTTTACTTTTGTAAATAATTTTAATTACTTTTTGTAATAATAGTAATTTAATTTTTACTTTTTACTTTCTTTTACAGTTTTTACTATTTACTTTTTACAGTTTTTACTATTTACCGTGATGAGGTAATTTCCTTATGTTCGGGTGATTAATCTCCCTTAAAAATAATATATTTACTATTTAAATTGGACTTAATCAGGATACCGCCAGATTGGTCGGTGGGTAATAAAACATATATTCCGCCTTTATGGCTGGTTATTTTGGTTCCGCCTTTATGGCTGGTTATTTTGGTTCCGCCTTTATGGCTGGTTATTTTGGTTCCGCCTATATGGCTGGTAATAATCACAAGTATATATTATTTTAATGGGAGATATCTAAATAAGTAGTAGTAGGAATAATTCCTTTTACCTTAACATTTTATTTTATTTTACTTTTCAGTATTTTTATTTTATATCTTTTATTTTTATGTTTTTATTAGTCCTAGTTATGTGTTAGTTATCTAGGGGTTGTGATAACTTTTAATATCACTAGTTTATAAGGGATTATTTTATAGTTTGGGTAATTTATAGGTTTACTTATTAAGTCTTAAGCTTAAAGCTTCTTATTGTCTGATCACCAATAAGATTGATATGGTAAATCTAAAATGAACTAGACATAGGGATTTTAGGTTTCAGCCTTAGACTTAATAGCCCACGATCTTCCTTGAGGATAGATAACCCTTTAATAGATTTCCTTACAGGATAGGAATATACCTGTCGGGCGGGGGTAGCCATAATTGGAACTTAGACTTAATGAATCCAGGTAATATGGTTGACATAGGAATATGGTTCAATTGGGTTATACTGGGTATTTGTAGTTGACCATCGGAAGAGGCTTTTACATAATTTAGTGTTCCAGGTTAGTAAACTAATTTATTGCAGAAACATAAAATAATCACTTCATCTTTTAAATGATATTAAAAGAATTCACAACCTTATATCTTTTTATCTGTATTTTCCTTAGTATTTTCTTTTATCTTTTTATTTATTTATTTAGCAAATCTACAATCAAACCAAATCAATCAAGCAATCAATTCCATTCTCCTTTTTCCAGTTGATGCATTTTTGACCGGTTTTGTCCCAAATTGCCTCCAGTGCTGTCCAAACTTTATTTATCTGCAAAATAACAACAAAACACATCAAAACGTTCATAAAACTCGAGAAACAATACAAAACATTAGGTCAAATGAGTGGGAAATAGTGGTATAAATACCACTCATCACAATCTCATTGCTCGGACGGCCACCGCCTCACGTGTCATGCCACGTGTCGCCACATCATCGTCCACATCAGCAGCCACGTCAGCAAGTCAACCGAGTCAACGTGCCACGTCATCATCAGCCAATCACAGCGCACCACGTGTCAAGCTCTCATTCGTCCGACGGCCGCCGCCCCACGTGTCATGCCACGTGTCGCCACATCATCACCATGACGCAAGCAATGACGTCATGAACAGTTGACACGTCAGCATGACGTAAGCGATGACGTCATGAACAGTGCCACGTCATCGGATAAGATTTGAGCCGACCAACCAGCGCGTGACACGAGTCACTGTAGCGCGCGTCGCGACGCTGGCCGCGCGGCGCGACGCGCGCACCCCATCGAAGCCTATAAATTCAGAACCCGATTTCAGAAATTTGTATCCCATCCTCTCTCTTCAATTCCTTCTAAAGAGAGAGTTTCTCTCTCTAAAAGTCTTTAGTTTTTATTTTTTTAAGTTTTGTAAATAATTTTAATTACTTTTTGTAATAATAGTAATTTAATTTTTACTTTTTACTTTCTTTTACAGTTTTTACTATTACTATTTACTTTTTACAGTTTTTACTATTTACTTTTTACTTTTTACAGTTTTTACTATTTACCGTGATGCGGTAATTTCTTTATGTTCGGGTGAAAGGTAATTTCTTTTACTATTACTATTTAGATTCATCTCCCTTAAAATAATATATTTACTATTTAAATTGGACTTAATCAGGATACCGCCAGATTGGTCGGTTGGTAATAAAACATATATTCCGCCTTTATGGCTGGTTATTTTGGTTCCGCCTTTATGGCTGGTTATTTTGGTTCCTCCTTTATGGCTGGTTATTTTAGTTCCGCCTTTATGGCTGGTTATTTTGGTTCCGCCTTTATGGCTGGTATTAATCACAAGTTTATATATTATTTTAATGGGAGATATCTAAATAAGTAGTAGTAGAATTAATTCCTTTTACCTTAACATTTTATTTTATTTTACTTTTCAGTATTTTTATTTTATGTCTTTTATTTTTATGTTTTTACTAGTCCTAGTTATGTGTTAGTTATCTAGGGGTTGTGATGACTTTTAATATCAATAGTTTATAAGGGATTATTTTATAGTTTGGGTAATTAATAAGTTTACTTATTAAGTCTTAAGCTTAAAGCTTCTTATTGTCTGATCACCAATAAGATTGATATGGTAAATCTAAAATGAACTAGACATAGGGATTTTAGGTTTCAGCCTTAGACTTAATAGCCCACGATCTTCCTTGAGGATAGATAACCCTTTAATAGATTTCCTTACAGGATAGGAATATACCTGTAGGGCGGGGGTAGCCATAATTGGAACTTAGACTTAATGAATCCAGGTAATGTGGTTGACATAGGAATATGGTTCAATTGGGTTATACTGGGTATTTGTAGTTGACCATCGGAAGAGGCTTTTACATAATTTAGTGTTCCAGGTTAGTAAACAGATTTATTACACAAACATAAAATAATCACTTCATCTTTTAAATGATATTAAAAGAATTCACAACCTTATATCTTTTTATCTGTATTTTCCTTAGTATTTTCTTTTATCTTTTTATTTATTTATTTAGCAAATCTACAATCAAACCAAATCAATCAAGCAATCAATTCCATTCTCCTCTTTAATTAGATATTTGTAATTAAATAGATTCAATAATTAATAACAACAGTAGGAATTAAGTCCTCGTGGGATCGATATTTTTATACTACTTGAACGATACGTGCGCTTGCGTTATACGTGTGTGTTTACGCCGGTCAAGTTTTTGGCGCCGTTGCCGGGGACTTATATTTCTTGAGTTGTTAATTTTGAAGCTATCTAATTTACTTGTATCTAATTTTCTTTATTTTTATCTGTAATTTTTATTTATTTCTTTTGATTTCAGATGACTTAAAAATGGAACATTACTGGGAGATTGAAAGATTACATGCTTTACAAGAAGATACACCCCAAATCTGGGAACAACAGTCCGGTTTTCTGAGGCCTGTTGTCCAGCCCAATGATATCACTGGATGCCAGAACCAAGCAATACTACATTTGCTCATCAGAACTCAATGTGGAGATGTGCCATTTGTAATGGTGACCACCCAAGCGATTATTGCGAATACAACTACCATCCAGGGTGGCAGAACTATCAAGATCCTTCATGGTATGACGAGCCATCACATTACACAGAACCACATTTTTCATCTTATCCACCATCTTCCTTCGATCCTTATCAACAACCAGAACCATCCGAGGAAAATCAGTGGATTCACATGTTCAAAGAACAAGCAGCTCAATTTGACGCACAAATTCAGAGTAACACAGAATCTATACAGAGAATGACAGATCAGATCAGACAATTAACAGAAAACCAGAACTACATACCTCAAGAATCAGTTCCAGATGACACTGATGAAGCCTTCAATTACCAATCATTTCACAATGACATTTCAACAGAGGAGGAGGCTGAGCAGTATCAACAACCAGAGGTATCAGTTCAGGAACCCGAACCGGAAAAGTCTCGATTTGATTTTTATTATTCTGACTCTGACGAGGAGGAAGCTGATCCATTTATACCAACTGCACCAACAACGGAGGATCAAATTTTCAAGCCTCAAAATAAAGATCTTGGAGAATGCTTTGCACAAATGTTTGATGAAGATCTACCTGAGCCAATTATTTCATCCAGATCAGAGGATGAAGACCTAAAATCTGACATTTCTTTTCATCCTCAGGTTAACAATTTTGATGCATGTATTTCACAGATGACAGATGAAAAACTGAATATGGAAATTTTCAAATACATCTGTGAAGAAAAGGTGGAGCAAAAAGAAGAGCAAATGGAAAAGCAACAGTCAGATCAAAATAAAGATCCAGAGCATTCAGGAAAAACATCGCTGTGTCGGGGAGTACAAATCAAAGATATCACCCAGAAGCTTGACAGAATGGAACTTCCATTCCAAGTCAAACATCATACGAGACCTCCTGATTTTCTTTCTTTCTTTTCAGGTACTAGTGGAGCAACAAAAGTTAAAAAGGTGGCACGAGCACTGAATGAGACAAAACTCCTTTTGCCACTTTACCGTTGGAAGAGACCCTTCAAAAGCAACACTCATGGGATTGTCCTTAATCGGACATCCAAAACGACATTGAAACCTCCTTAACAGATGAATTTCAGTCACGTCTGGCTGAAGACTAAAAATTCAGCGCTAGCAGGGAGGCAACCCATGCAATTTTGTTGAATTTTATTTTGTGTGAACTTTTTAATTTTGTGTGTTATTTTTGTAGGGAAAAGCACAAACGAAGCATTTTAAGACAGAAGGAATTGTGTTTGGCAATCAAAGATGAGAAACAATTCATTAGCAATGGCTGACTAAGGAATGAAATCTTGAGACGCATTCTAATGAATTTATACTAAGCGAGTGGCGTATTGCATACACAATTCCGTTACCTTAATTATTGCTTTGATTCGCTTTTCTGTTGTAATTATCTTTATTTTCATAGACAGGATCCAGACTTTTTGACCTTTCACGATTTGTTTTGTTGTTTAGCTAACAAACGTCCTTTGGAAGATATTAGTGCTATTATTACTCACCCTTTTTCAGGTACTATAAATTCAGCCCGTCATTACACTTTTGAAGGCATCCTAATTTGATAAAGAAATACATAAAAAAAATGGAAGTCACTTCAAGAAGACGAGTTGAAAACATCTGTGTGTTTTGCGGTAGTACTGTTGGTACTAAACCACAATACATAGAAGCAGCACGGGAATTGGGTCGAGTTTTAGCTGCAAGGAATATGCATTTAATATATGGCGGAGGCAATCTCGGACTTATGGGGATCGTTTCAAAGGCCGTACAGGAAGGAGGCAGTCATGTTTTGGGAATCGTCCCAAAACCCTTGGCAGAGGCAAAACTTATTGGATCATCAAACGGAGAGGAACTGATCGTATCAGGTATGTCTGAACGACTGGTAGAAATGATTAACCGTGCTGATGCTTTTATTGCTTTACCAGGTGGTTTAGGTACATTGGAGGAAATTTTTATAGTTCTATCTTGGGCGAACCTGAACATACACCAGAAACCGCTTGGACTACTCAACGTTGATGGATTTTATGATTTTCTTTGTGTGTTTCTTGATGATGCTCGGAGAAATGGGTTCGTGTCAAAACCTATGAAAGAACTCCTCTTCACTGCCAGACTTGCTCCGGATCTAATAGACCAACTCATAGCCTATGAACCACAAGTTGACCCTATCCTATCAAAGATAAATTGGTCTGAGGACGATCGTGGTAAGAGGCGTCGAATTAATCTGGATCTTACCCTTTAATTTCCTGTAGATTTCAGCTAACCAGGTACAACCTTCTAACTCTCCTTTTACTGTTTAAGACATTGGGGACAATGTCTCATTTAGGTTTGGGGGAGGGATTTAGTTGATCAGTACCTTGTTTTTAGTTTGTATGTTGTTTTTATTTTTAGTCCAAATTTTTTCGAAAAATACAAAAAAAAATTGAAAAATTTTCAAAAATTACAAAAATATTTTGCATTTTTGTGTTTTTTTTTGACTAAAAAGGTGAAATTGGTAAAAGATAGCTGAGTAAGGAGTTTTCACTCCTGATACGTATCTCAAACCATTTATTTCAAAACAAGTTAATTTTTGTTTATTTCCTTTTGAATTATTTAATTTGTGAATTCTCCATAAAACTGACTAAAATGAATCTTCATATGTTCAGTTGACAGATATTATGAACTTACATGGAAACATACAGTCATAAGCTAAAATTGAAAAGTTTGTAATATTCCGTGCTATAGTTTAATTGGAGGAAGCATCTCTAAATAGTGATGGAGTAAAAAAAAAAAAAAAAAAAAAAAAAAAAAAACGTCCGAGATCCGAGTTATTAAGTCTGTAAGGGTGTTTTAACACCTAGTGCCCTAAAACCAACTGGTTTGGGAGTCACTGGCCCAAAGCTTGCTACATGGATCGAAGATGCTGCAAAAATATATATATCTGAAGTCTGAGTAATTAAGTTCGTAGGGGTGTCTTAACACCTGGTGCCCTAAAGCCAACTGGTTTGGGAGCCACCGACCCAAAGCTCGCTACATAGACGGATGGTATTGTATATAAATAAAAAATAGAGAAAAAATCAAAGAAAAAATCAGAAAAATCAGAAAAATTATTCCATTGCTACAAAAAAGGTGTGAAGTCTGAAAGAACTTTAGGACAAAAATATTACTCTCTTATCAACTGCACTTATGACTGTTGTGGGCAAAAATGAGTTGTTAATATTAATTTTTTAGCTGTGTATATGAAGAATGGTAAAAATAATCGGAGAATTTACTTATTCGGTAATTTAGAAAGAAACAAAACAATAGTAACTTGAAGTAGAATTTTCACCTGATTAGTCACTAACTTTCTTTATTCTCTTTTCGCTTGTCTTTTTGCTTTTGTGTGCATTAGTTTTAACTAACTTTTTACTTTTGTAAAAAGTTTGTGGGTATCATTGCTGTAAGCCCTCACGAGACTACACTCGTCCACTAGGGACACCTAGGGGTTTAAAGGCTTGTTGCATATGCTAAATGCAACCGTGATCCCTACGAAAATGGCTTAGTTAAATTTTATTATGTTATTTTATTTTCTGTTTTGCTCGAGGACTAGCAAAATGTTAGGTTTGGGGGGTGTGATGAGTGGTATTTATACCACTATTTCCCACTCATTTGACCTAATGTTTTGTATTGTTTCTCGAGATTTATGAACGTTTTGTTTGATGGTTTTGTTGTTATTTTGCAGATAAATAAAGTTTGGACAGCACTGGAGGCAATTTGGGGCAAATCCGGACACAAAAATGCGCCAACAGGAAAATTTCAGTCTTCAGCGCGTCGCGCCGCGCATATCTTTGGCGTCGCGACGCTCAACGTGCGCCGGTTTTGCTTAAAATGCGCCGTGGTCAACGGGTCAACAATTTGAAAAGTTTGACTTTGCTAAACGTGCGTCGTGCCACGTGTCACCATCACAACAGACTTGCTAACGTGCGCCGGATGCCACGTGTCACCCATCCAACGGTGCCGACGACAGTGACGTCAGCGTGACGTCATCAATGACGTCATGAACAGTGCCACATCATCAGTCTGACGTAAGCAAAGATGACGTCATGAACAGTGCCACGTCATCGGATAAGATCTGAGCCGTCGAATCACCGCGTGACACGTGTCACTGTAGCTGGCGTCGCGACGCGGAACCCTTTAGCGTCGCGACGCCAAGACCCCATCGACGCCTATAAATTGAGCTCGAGATTTCAGAATTCAGTATCTCATCCTCTCTCTTCAATTCATTCTAAAGAGAGAGTTTCTCTCTCTAAAAGTCTTTAGTTTTACTTTTTTTTACTTTTGTAAATAATTTTAATTACTTTTTGTAATAATAGTAATTTAATTTTTACTTTTTACTTTCTTTTAGTTTTTACTATTTACTATTTACTTTTTACAGTTTTTACTATTTACCGTGATGAGGTAATTTCCTTATGTTCGGGTGATTAATCTCCCTTAAAAATAATATATTTACTATTTAAATTGGACTTAATCAGGATACCGCCAGATTGGTCGGTGGGTAATAAAACATATATTCCGCCTTTATGGCTGGTTATTTTGGTTCCGCATTTATGACTGGTTATTTTGGTTCCGCCTTTATGGCTGGTTATTTTGGTTCCGCCTATATGGCTGGTAATAATCACAAGTATATATATTATTTTAATGGGAGATATCTAAATAAGTAGTAGTAGGAATAATTCCTTTTACCTTAACATTTTATTTTATTTTACTTTTCAGTATTTTTATTTTATGTCTTTTATTTTTATGTTTTTATAGTCCTAGTTATGTGTTAGTTATCTAGGGGTTGTGATAACTTTTAATATCACTAGTTTATAAGGGATTATTTTATAGTTTGGGTAATTTATAGGTTTACTTATTAAGTCTTAAGCTTAAAGCTTCTTATTGTCTGATCACCAATAAGATTGATATGGTAAATCTAAAATGAACTAGACATAGGGATTTTAGGTTTCAGCCTTAGACTTAATAGCCCACGATCTTCCTTGAGGATAGATAACCCTTTAATAGATTTCCTTACAGGATAGGAATATACCTGTCGGGCGGGGGGTTAGCCATAATTGGAACTTAGACTTAATGAATCCAGGTAATATGGTTGACATAGGAATATGGTTCAATTGGGTTATACTGGGTATTTGTAGTTGACCATCGGAAGAGGCTTTTACATAATTTAGTGTTCCAGGTTAGTAAACTAATTTATTGCAGAAACATAAATAATCACTTCATCTTTTAAATGATATTAAAAGAATTCACAACCTTAAGAACTTTGTGTCTTTTATTTTCCTTAGTATTTTCTTTTATCTTTTTATTTATTTATTTAGCAAATCTACAAACAACCAAATCAATCAAGCAATCAATTCCATTCTCCCTTTTAATTAGATATTTGTAATTAAATAGATTCAATAATTAATAACAACAGTAGGAATTAAGTCCTCGTGGGATCGATATTTTTATACTACTTGAACGATACGTGCGCTTGCGTTATACGTGTGTGTTTACGCCGGTCAAAGATCCACTTTTAATATTTCAAATTAGAAATCTCCCTTATTCTCAATGTTTACCGATTAATTAACCAGACCATAAAGGCGGTGGTAATTCATTTGTCTCAATTAAATCCAACCGACCATATAGGCGGTAACAAGGTTATTACCTAAACCGACCATATAGGCGGAAACTACGTCTGAAATGAAAAATTGACTATATAGGCGGTAAATAAGGTTGTCACCTAAATCGGCCATATAGGCGGTAACTATTTAATCCAAATTTTAATTAAAATAAGGGAGAATAATCTAATTCATTATATTAAAAGTCTCACATTTTCACCCCAGCAGAATGAGATTACCTGCTCATGCTGTAAAAGAAAACACATAAAATTTTATTAATTAAATAAAAGAAAATACAAGAAACCTTAAATAAATATACAAGACACTTTCCTTTAGGTTTTTATGGAGAAATTTCTCCAAATAAAGTATGAAAAAATTACAAATTTTAGCTTGGTATTTATAGGAAAATTTAAAGGCTTCCACCAATTTCTCCCTCAATTGCTCCGCCAAACATGACACCAAACATGATATCAAATATGGCACCAAACATGGCAAAAAATCGCATGTTTGGTGGAAGTTTGACAATTTTTACTTTTTTATTTTATTAATTTTATTTTATATTTGAAAATGACTATAGTAATTATACAAAATATACTATATTATTCATCAATTTCGGCTTTCCAAATTTCATAATTCGAAAATATTTAAATCTTCAAAGTTATAGATCTTTGTGTCTTCTTTAATCTGGGACTTGAATCAGCTCAATCGGATATCGGATGAAAAAGTTATGGCCAAAATATTAAACTTGCGCAAAACTGGAATTTAGGACTGCACTTCGTGACTAGTATAGTAAATTTCCGTTTTCGCCATTTTTTGCTCCGGATTTCATCATTTTAGCCCCGAGTTGATTCCATTAAGTCCCAATACTTTATTTATCTACAAAATATATAAAAACACATCAAAACGTTCATCAAACCCGAGTAACTAAACAAAATATTAGGTAAAATGGGCGGTAAATATTGATATATTTTCCGCTCATCACACCCCCAAACCCAATATTTTTCTAGTCCTCGAGCAAAACAACAAAATAAAATACAAGAAATAATTAAAATTAAACTAAGCCACTTTCGTAGGGATCACGGTTGCATTTAGCGTATGCAACAAGCCTTTAAACCCCTAGGTGTCCCTAGTGGACGAGTTGTAGTCTCGTGAGGGTTTACAGCGACGATACCCACAAACGTCTTATACAAGTAAAAAGATAGTAAAAATAATGCACACAAAAGCAAAAAGACCAGAGAAAAGAGAATAAAGAAGTTAGTGACTAAACATGTGAAACTTCTTATCCAAGTCAATAATTATTTTGTTTCTTTCTATATTACCGAATAAGTGAATTCTCCGATTATTTTTACCATTCTCCATATAAACAGCCAACAAAATATTAATCAACTCATTTTGCCCACAATAGTCACAAGTGCAGTTGAAAAGAGAGTAATATTTTTGTCCTAAAGTTATATCAGAATTCACACATTTTTTTAAGCAATGAAATAATTTTTTTGATTTTTTTTCTTGATTTTCAATTTTTTTTATTTATATACAATATATTCCATCTATGTAGCGAGCTTTGGGCCAGTGACTCCCAAACCAGTTGGCTTTAGGGCACTAGGTGTTAAGACACCCATACAGACTTAATTACTCAGACTTCAGATATATATATATATTTTTTGGCAACATCTTCGATCCATGTAACGAGCTTTGGGCCAGTGACTCCCAAACCAGTTGGTTTTAGGGCACTAGATGCTAAGACACCCTTACAGACTTAATAACTCGGATCTCAGACGTGTTTTTTTTTTCTTTTTTTTATCCCATCGCTGTTTTAGATGCTTCCTCCAATTAAACTAGAGCACTGAATATTACAAACTTGTCAATTACTTCTCATGTCCGTATGTTACCATGTATGTTGATAATACCTACCAACTGAGCATATGAAGATTCATTTTAGTCAGTTTTATGGAGAATTCACAAATTAAACAGTGATGTCTTTGAATGGAAGTTACATTCTGTCAAGCTTCTGGGTGATGTCTTTGATCTGTACTTCCCAAAACAGTGATGTTTCTCGTGAAATCACCGGATCTTCAATATGGTTAGTCATTTTCTCCTTTATTTGTACATCTTCCTCCACCTTTTCTTCACAGATGTATTTTAGGATTTCCACATTCAGCTCTTCATCTGTCATTTGTGAAATACATGCTCCATAAATGTCAACATGAGGATGTAAAGATATATTTGATTTGAGGTCTTCATCCTCTGTATTTGATGTGACTGGCTCATGTAGATTTTCTTCAAATATTTGTGCAATGAATGCTCCAAAATCTTCAACTGGAGGATGTAAATATGTGTCTGTCTGTAAGCTTTTATCCTCTGTGATTGGTATGAATGGTCCGGGTAGCTCTTCTTCAAACATCATTGCAATGCATGCTCCAAGATCTTCATTGTGAGGATACAGAGTTTCATCCTCAATTTGTGTTGGTACAAACAGCTCTGCTTCTTCATCTTCGTCAGAGTCCGAATAATAAAAATCAAACAGAGACTTTGCTGGTTTGGGCTCCTGAACTGATACCTCTGGTTCTTGATACTGCTCAGCCTCTTCCTATGTTAAAGTGTCACCGTGAAATGTTTGGTACTCGAAGGCTTCGTCAGTTTCATCTGAAAATATTTCTTGAGGTATGTAGCTCTGGTTTTCTATTAATTGTCTCGTTTGATCTGCCAGTCTTTGAATGGATGATGATTGTCTCTGAATACTTTCGAGTTGATTCTGGAATGTTTCAAGCATTATATCTAACTTTTCATCTTGTTTCTTGAACCAATCTTTGAGCATGTCAACCATCTGATCTTCCTCTGATGGTTCTGGTTCTTGATGAAAATCGTAGGTAGATGGTGGATAAGATGAAAGATGTGGTTATGTGAAATATGTTGGCTCTTCGTACCTTGATTGATTCCAATAATTCGGCCACTTTGAAATGTATATGCATTGATCGCTCGGGTGGTTACCATCTCACATCACACATCTCCCCATTGCGTTCTGATGAGCAAATGTAGTATTGCTTGGTTCTGACATCCAGTGATAGTTGTTGGGCTGGACAATAAGCCTCAGAAAACCGGACTGTTGCTCCCTGATTTGGGGTGTATCTTCTTCTAGTAAAGCTTGTAATCTTTCTATCTCCCAATAAAGATTCATGTCAACCACCTGAAAAATAAAAGAAGGAAATAAAAATTACAGATAAAAAGAAAATTAGATACAAGTAAATTAAATAGCTTCAAAATTAATAACTCAAAAAAAATAAGTCACCGGCAACGGCGCCAAAAACTTGACCGACGTTGTCACACGCGTATAACGCAAGCGCACGTATCGTTCAAGTAGTATAAAAATTATCGATCCCACGAGAACTTAATACATAGCTATTAATTTTATAAGGCCAAATGATTACTAGTATCTAACAGATTGATTGATTTACTGGGTGGTGACTTTAAACTTAAAAACAAGTAAATAAAATTGCGAAAATAGGTTTAGGAAAATTCAAATTTATAAAACTATCCAGGGTTATGAATTCTTCCAATATCTTTTAAAAGATGAATTTGTTATTTCACGTTTGTGTAATATATTGGTTTATTAACCTGGAACACGAAAATATGTAAAAGCCTCTTCCGATGGTCAGATACAAATACCCAGTGTAACCCAATTAATCATATTCCTATGTCAACCAAGTTACCTGAATTCATTAAGATTAAGTTCCAATTAAGGTTACCCCCGCCCGAAAGGTATATTCCTATCGTATAAGGAAATCTATTAAAAGATTATTTATCCTTAAGGAAGATCGTGGGTTATTAAGTCTAGGATCTTAAACCTAAAATCCATTTTCCAAGTTCATTTTAAGTTTACCAGTTCAATCTTATTAATGGCTAGTTAATAAGAAGCATTAAGACTAATGCTCAATACATAAACCCTTATATTACCCAAACCGTAAAACAACCCCTTATTAACCGGTGATATTGGAATTCATCACAACCCCAGATAACGGGCTTAGCTACAACACATATCTAAGGCTAATAAAAGCTTAAATAAAATAAAAGACATAAAGTAAATGCTGGAAATTAAATAAAGTAAATGCTGGAAATTAAAAATGTAAAAGTACAATAAAAGAAAATCTTGGGGGTTAGAGGATCCGCTTTTAATATTTCAAAAATAGAAATCTCTTTTATTCTCAATGTTTACCGATTAATTAACCAGACCATAAATGCGGTAATTTCATTTGTCTCAATTAAATCCAATCGACCATATATGCGGTAACAAGGTTATTACCTAAACCGACCATATAGGCGGAAACTACGTCTGAAATGAAAAACCGACCATATAGGCGGTAAATAGGTTGTCACCTAAACCGGCCATATAATCGGTAACTAATTAATCCAAATTTTAATTAAAATAAGGGAGATT
This sequence comes from Zanthoxylum bungeanum, assembly GCA_019454045.1. NCBI lineage: Eukaryota > Viridiplantae > Streptophyta > Magnoliopsida > Sapindales > Rutaceae > Zanthoxylum > Zanthoxylum bungeanum. The sequence goes on along the minus strand of SKCR01041825.1, from coordinate 56,160 downwards.
AATCTAATTCATTATATTAAAAGTCTTACATTTTCACCCCAGCAGAATGAGATTACATGCTCATGCTGTAAAAGAAAACACACAAAATTTTATTAATTAAATAAAAAAGAAAATACAAGAAAACTTAAATAAATATACAAGACACTTTTCTTTAAGTTTTCACGGAAAAATTTCTCCAAAGAAAGTACGAAAAAATTACAAAGTTTAGCTTGATATTTATAGGAAAATCTGAAGGCTTCCACAAATTTCTCCACCAATTGCTCCACCAAACATGACACCAAATATGACATCAAACATGACACCAAATCTTCCACCAAACATGCAAGGGTTTGAAAATTTTTACTTTTTTATTTTATTAATTTTATTTTATATTTGAAAATAACTATAGTAATTACACAAAATATACTAGATTATTCATCAATTTCGGCCTTCCAAACTTCAGAATTCGAAAATATTTAAATCTTCAAAGTTATAGATCTTTGTGTCTTCTTTAATATGGGATGAAAAAGTTATGGCCAAAATATCAAACTTGCGCAAAACTGGAATTTAGGACTGCACTTCGTGACTCGTATAGTAAATTTCCGTTTTCGCCATTTTTTGCTCTGTATTTCATCGTTTTAGCCCCGAGTTGATTCCATTAAGTCCCAATACTTTATTTATCTACAAAATACATAAAAAAAAAACATCAAAACGTTCATCAAACCCGAGTAACTAAACAAAATATTATGTAAAAGGGGCGGTAAATATTGATATATTTTCCGCTCATCAGTATTATGTATGTTTGATCCCTAATTCTTGGAGAAAACGCTTTAACCATAACATTTCTTTTTCTGCTTCTGTTGCTGCAATGTATTCAGCTTCTGTTGTGGATAATACAATACACCTCTGTAATGACATAGCTCCCCCTGCAAAAGTGCAGAGAAAACCTAACTCAATAATCATATCATGTTAACATTTATTTGATTATTATTTCACTTAATATGACTTTTGTGCGTAAATTTACCATCATGCCCTTGGTCCGTTAGCAATATTGCTGTCAAAGCAAGTCAATGGATTTTAATTTCAGAAAATAAACAAACATAACTTACGGGTGTCAAAATTTTGAAACCTTTATTTATTTATTTTTATTCTACAGAAAATAATAGAGTCCGTAGTGTATTTTATTTTTAAACCTTTGTATATTCCTTAAGATTATAATGATCATTTTGCTTAGATTTCTTTGAAGATTCTAATTATTGTAATGAAGTCCAGCTATGCATGCATGGCCTACATGAGGAAGCTACTATGAAGCTTCAGTTTCCAGCTGCCTTACATGATCCAGCCAACTACCATGCACAAGGAAGAAGCTGCCATGTAAATTATAGGTGGCTTTGAATTTTGGAGAAACAAACATCAAACTTTCTGTGGAGTGAATGGTGGGTTATTGTTCACTTGTTGAAAAATTGTACAAACTTTGTACTATAAATACAGGCCTTCCAGTGAGCTTAATTGTATCCCCAAAGTGTGTGTGTTAGAGAGTGTAGTGAGGTTTTGTAAAGTTTATACTTTGTATTTTTATTCTTGAGAGTAATAGAAACGATTTCGATTTTTCCTCAAATACATTCTATAGAGATCAGTGAATCACAACAAGTGATATCAGTAGCTAAGGTTGCACGGAGGGATCCCGAAACTCAGAAATAGAGCTTTGGTTTGGAAAACTTGTTCCGACGAAAGTTGTCAAAAATCAATTTTGAGCGTACCATCAACTAGTTCACGTCGAGACAAGTTCGGTGGTATTTTTCGGTGACCAAACAGAGATCAGACGACGTCACACGTGCCCTCACACGTCGACGCATCAGTTACACTATCGAACACGCGCCCACGCGCTGTTCAGAAGTTGAAGACGATTACGTGGCGCCATATCAGCGCCACGCAATCTGCCACGTTAGCCCAACTGCCACGTCACCTAGACACGTCAGCTAGCCACGTCAGCCGCCACGTCAGCCGACACGTGTAAGCCACGTCAGCAAGCCGGTCCCACTTTACCACATCAGCGGCCATGTCAGCATTGTCACGTCAGTTGCCACGTTAGCACTGCCATGTCCTGGTAAATTTCATTTAGCCCCCTGAAGTCTTGAAATTTATAGTTTTACTCTAGAAGTTTTTTAGGAATTTACAAATCAGCCCCTGAGTCGAATTTAGACCAACGAAGTGTCTATTCCACTATTTTCGACCGTTCCAGACGCAACGGTGACCTCCGATTTGTTAATTCAGCCCCTATTTTATTATATTTTCATTTTAAACTTTAAAACTTAAAATGGAATTGGAAGATTCATCTTCTGGTGCAATGATTAAACTGGCTGCAACTAATTACTCCATCTGGAGACCTCGAATGATAGATTTTTTGCATTGCAAAGATCTGTTTGATGTCATCGAGATGAAGGGAGTGAAACCAGAATCTATTAAAGACTATGTCTGGAACAAACTCAATAATAGAACTCTGGGTCAGATTAGGCAGTGGATCGGCCATAATGTCTTCCACCACGTAGCACATGATACATATGCTTATGAAATATGGAGGAAATTGGAAGACATGTTCCATGCCAAAACAGCTCGGAATAAAGCCTTAATCATGAGGCGTTTGGTGAACCTGAAGCTACGGAGTGGAACTTCCGTTGCAGAACACACCAACGAGTTCCAAAGCCTAGTGAACCAGTTGTCTGCAGTAGACATGCAACTGGCAGACGAAGTTCAAGCCCTCTTGCTACTCAGTTCTCTTCCTGATAGATGGGAGACTCTGGTGGTTACTCTCAGCAACTCAACTCCAGAAGGCAAACTTACCATGCATATAGTAAAAGGTGCCATGTCAAATGAAGAAGCTAGAAGAAAATATGTGGGCTCAGATCAAACAGAAGTCCTTATCTCAGAGTATCGAGGAAGACAACTGGAGAAAAATCAAGGCAAATGGAAAGGCAGAGGCAAAAGAAGAGGCAAATCCAAGGACGGAAGAAAGACATACAAGTGTTTCCACTATGGAATTGAAGGTCACTTAAAGAAGAATTGTCGGAAACTGCAACGAGAGCAGGGACAAGGCAATAACCAGTCGAAGAAGAATGATGCAGAGACACTAGTAGTTACAGGAGATGTAGCTATATGCTCCGGCCAGGAAGAAATATGCCTTCACATCGCAACTCAAAATGTCGAGTAGGTGGTAGATACTGCAACATCCTACCATGTCATTCCTTACAGGGATTTCTTCACAACATACAAAACATGAGACTTTGGAGCAGTGAAGATGGGGAATACCAGTTCTTCTTAGATAATGGAATTGGTGAAATACAGTTGCTGATAAATGCGGGGTATACAATAACCCTGAAGGAGGTGAGACATGTTCCAGAACTTCGGCTCAACTTACTCTCAGGGGTAGCCCTTGACAAACAGGGTTATGCTAGCCACTTCCGCAATGACACTTGGAGAATGATCAAAGATGCCATGGTCATCGCTCGAGGACATATTTTTGGAACTCTATATAAGGCTCATGTGAAGATATATAGCGAGACCAGAGGCTTATCAGAATCTGTGGCACCAGAGACTCGGTCACATGAGTGAAAGAAGGTTGTCTACCTTGAAAAAGAAGGATCTAATCTATGTCTCCAAAAATGATGCTCTGGATCCTTGCAACCATTGTCTATTCGGTAAGCAACATAGAGTCTCTTTCAATTTCTCTTATATAAGAAAATCAGAGTTACTCAATCTGGTGTACTCTGATGTTTATGGTCCCTTAGAGGTAAATTCACTATGCGGTAATAAATATTTTCTGACTTTTATTGATGATGTTTCTCGGAAAGTATGGGTGTATTTTCTAAAATCAAAAGATCAGGTCCTGGACTACTTCAAACTGTTCCATGCCATGGTCAGGCGTGAAACATGGAAGAAACTGAAGTGCCTTCGCACAGACAATGGATGCGAATACATTACCATGGAGTTTGATGCCTACTGTGGAAGACACGACATACGACATGAAAGGACTGTTCCACGCACCCCACAACACAATGGTGTCGCTGAAAGGATGAACCACACCATTATGGAGAAAGTAGAAGCATGATCAGCATGGCTAAGCTGCCAAAGCCATTCTGGGGAGAAGCTGTTCGTGCCGCCTGCTACCTGATCAACATATCACCATATGTACCATTGAACTTTGAGATTCCGGAGAAAGTGTGGTCTGGCAAGAATCCCACATATTCTCACCTCATAATATTTGGTTGTTTAGCATTTGCACACGTATCTAATGAGCTCAGGCATAAGCTCGATGCAAGGACTACTCCATGCATCTTCATTGGCTATGGAGACGAGAAATTTGGATACAGGCTATGAGACCCGAAGGAAAGAAGGTCATCAGAAACATGAATGTAGTGTTTCTTGAAGACCAAACAATAAAAGACATAGAAAAGCCCAAGATGTCTTCTAATTCCAGTGCCAACAAAGCTGATATAAATCCAGACGCAACCCCAACACCAACACGAGTGGCCACATATGATGATGGGGTGCAAGACATACCAGAAGCAGAACCGGAGGAGGAATGTGGTGTTGAGCAGGGGGAGTTGCAACTTACTCCATCAGAGGCTACAAGATCATCCACAGATCTGGATGACAACAGACAACCAGAAACCAGTGAACCTTCAGTACGAAGATCTGAGCGAGGTCGGATTCCATCATCCAAATACTCAGGATCTGAATACATTCTGCTGACTGACGAGGGGGAGCCAGAAACCTTCAACGAAGTTGTATCTCATAAAGACAAAGACAAATGGCTGCACGCAATGCAGGATGAAATGAAATCTCTGTAGAAAAATAACACTTATGAGATAGTCAAGCTCCCACATGGAATGAATGCACTGAAGAACAGATGGGTGTTCAAGCTCAAGAAAGATGGTAGTGGAAAAGTAGTGAAACACAAAGCCCGGCTAGTAGTAAAAGGATTCCTACAAAAAAATGGAATTGAATTTGATGAGATCTTTTCACCAGTGGTAAAAATGGCTTCAATCCAAGTTATCCTAGGATTGGTAGCCAGTTTGAACTTGGAGCTTGAACAGATGGATGTCAAAACAACATTTCTTCATGGTGATCTGAATGAAGAAATCTACATGGAGCAGCCAGAAGGATTCAAGGTTTCAGGAAACGAAAACTTTATTTGCAAGCTGAAAAAGAGCTTCTACGGGCTTAAGCAAGCACTGAGGAAGTGGTACAAGAAGTTTGACTCATTCATGGTGGGTCAATGATACAAAAGAACTGCAGCAGATCAGTGTGTATACATCCAGAGATTTCCAAATGGAAATTTTGTCGCTCTTCTACTATACGTAGATGACATGTTGATTGTTGGACAAGAAGCAGCGAAGATCAGCCAACTGAAGAAGGAACTCTCTAAGTATTTTGACATGAAAGACTTAGGACCAACTCAACAGATTGTTTATGACAGACAGAACAAGAAGTTATGGCTTTCACATGAGAGGTTTATTGAATAGATAATCAGGAGGTTCGATATATAGAAATCCAAACCAGTCAGCGTTCCGCTAGCACACCATTTCAAACTGAGCAAGAGTTCGTGTCTCTCATCCAAGAAAGAAATAGAGAAGATGTCATCAATACCATATTCTTCAGCTGTTGGAAGCCTAATGTATGCAATGGTATGTACCAGGCCAGATATTGCACATGTAGTGGGTGTAAGGAGATGTTTTCTCTCTAACCATTGAAAGCAACACTAGGAGGCAGTCAAATGGATTCTCATGTATCTCAAGGGTAAATTAAAGTTTCGTTTGTGCTATGGGGGAGCTGATCCGATCTTGGAAGTCTATACAGATTCAGATATGGCAGGAGATCCTGATGGTAGGAAATCTACATCAGTTTTCATCTACACTTTTACAAGGGATATGTGCCATGACAGTCAAGATTGCAGAGGTGTATTGCATTATCCACAACAGAAGTTGAGTACATCGCTATAGTTGAGGCTGGAAAAGAAATGTTGTGGTTAAAGCATTTTCTCCAAGAGTTAGGGATCAAGCAGACAAAATACAAGATACATTGTGACAGTCAGAGTGCTCTGGACTTGATAAAAAAACTCAATGTATCATTCCCGGATGAAACACATTGATATTCACTATCACTGGATACGCGAGATGATGGATCAACAACTGCTAAGACTAGTGAAGATCCATACAGATGAGAATCAAGCTGACATATTAACGAAAGTATTTACTCGGGACAAGCTAGAGCTGTGCAGAGACTTAGCCAGGATAGCTGCCAGATGATGACCTTCTAGTGAGCTTAATTGTATCCCCAAAGTGTGTGTGTTAGAGAGTGTATTGAGGTTTTGTAAAGTTTATACTTTGTATTTCTATTCTTGAGAGTAATAGAAACGATTTCGATTTTTCCTCAAATACATTCTAGAGTGATCAGTGAATCACAATAATTATAACCCAAGCACAGCCTTTGATAAACCTGAAGAATAGAAAAAAGCCAAAAGTTCATGATAAGCAAATCTAAAATTAGGGAAACCGTAATCATCATGATCGATAGGCCTGAGCGTCTGCTGAGGAGGATTCTGCCACCAAGTTAAGTTTGTACAGTTTAAACCAGTGTTTGGCAAAGTGTCGGCAACTGAATTGCATTCCCAAAAAGTATATAGCATCTAAAATTCATCCAGGAAAGCATATAACGAAATTATTCCATCGATTTCTGATTTTCCGAGGCGGATCAACATTAAGATGCAAGAGAAACTTCAGTTTATAGACGACACTCTCATATTCTCCCATAATCTTCACTATATTATGAATATTAGAATAATTCTTGCTGTTTTGAGTTTATTTCTGGCATTAAGGTGAATTTTCATAAGAGCTCCGTAGTTTGTATCGAAAGTGATATCACTTGGGCACAATATGTGGCTTATGTACTTAATTGTAAAAGTATCTCTTCTCCATTTAAATATATAGATCTTCCTATTGGAGGAGGAAGCTCTAGAACACAAGGGTTGTGGAAGCTGATTATTGATAGAATTTATGTAACTGGAAAAATAAGTTTATGTCGTTTGGGGCTAGGCTCACATTTCTTAAAGTACTGATAGCGATTTTGTATACCACGTATCTCAAGTCAAATGACTATTATGCTATTCGACTCAAGAAGATTCCTTATTGACGTTGGTGTACCATCTATTAGAAATCTTTGGTGGGTTGTTCAGTGTTCATCCACTAAAAACACCTACATGTCTATACGAGTCTCCTTAAACTCGTGATTTACTGACCATCGAAATCTAATATTTTGATAAATGACATGTACCGATCTCCTGAATTTACTTACTGACCAAAAGTGCAAATCTTGATCAGGAACAATTTAAGAATGAAATTGTTATAATATCTCTCAATGTCAGTTGCGACGCTTTTGCAACTATATTATAACTTAATCATTGTAGGGTCATTTACGTCTTTACTATATATAAAATAAAAATATTGATCAAACTTTATATTTTATTCATAATAAAATATATATGCATAAGAAATTGGCACGTCGAGCACCAACTCCAATAAATACCCATAGTATGTGTATTTCCCGTCTACCCAATAGACGATTTAAATTAACTCACTTAATCCGGATTTGTATTATGAATAATACAATCATTCATAATATGTTGCCCTATTTCTCTACAAGTAAGATTCATTAGCGAGACTCTATAAGTTCATGTATATCCATCATATAATCCAATTTTGTGTCCATAATTCACTCACTCATGATTTATGACGACCACAGATAATCGTTGAACTATACAAGTCGAAGTCATCGCATACCGTATAGTCTTTCCATCATGGGCTATCCATATCATACCGTGGATATAGTGTTGGAGTTGGTGCTTGGAGAGTCAATCCGAATATATATTTTATTATTTATTAATAAAATAACTACATTTTCATTTCAATCGTGTTAATGGTAATGTCATTATGTATATTAGATTGATATATAAATATACTAAGAATGATATCGACCTTAGAATAATCATGTAGTAATACATGACACTAGGTGGTCCGACAATGAGATAATTTTACTATTATAAACTATTCTTAAAGTAAATATTCATAGTCCTTTATTTTGGAATATAGTTGAATTTTTATAATCTATAATACTAGCACATGTCGTATATTGAAATTGGAATTCCATTGGTTTAACCCGATGTACCATGAGCAAGGGAAACTCGTATAAACACGTGGGTATTCGTTGGAGCGAATACTGAATGACTCACAGGTGATTCCTAATAGTTGAAAGTACACACCACCGTCAATAGGAATCTCTTTAAGTCGAGTAACATATTTGATCATATGACTATATGATATCATTGATTTTGTGTGTGATTTTCCATACTTTGATGCTATGTATGTCAGAGACTTTTCATGGTCTGGCCGCTAGATGTTCATTGGGTGTGGACCGATACACTCGTTAATCAAGTGCATATCAAGATAGGATCTGACAGACCATATGTGTAATAAGAGGTTTAGGCATACATGTGAGTAAGTCACGATTCTTAAGACTTTTTCCAAAGTCGATCACTTAGGGTGGATCACATATATCAGAAATGGTGTTCTGATTAGTTGTAAAGAATTATGGACATGTCGACATGAGATGTGCGTCTCGAAAACTTGATAGTGTAATCTATGTTTCCTAAGCACAAATCGGATAGCCTACGACATAGAGATTGTTCAACGTATGTGATGACATCGACTTGTATAGTTCATAAAGGTCTTTCACGTTCTTCGCGAATTCAGAGGTGGTCGAATTGTGTACATATAAGCTAGGCTTATATGACGAACGTGTCTGGACTTAGAGAGTCCCACAATATAAAATGTACTCGTTGAGCACTTGGTTTGATAATAAAAATATATTTAATTATCAACTAAAATAATTAAGTGTTATTGGATAACATTAATTAATTACTTTGACCCATTAGATTAATTGGATTAATCCAAAATCACACAAGAGTTTTGTTGTAATTTCATAAATATCTCTATCATTGGAGGATATTTTGATATAAATATGTAATAATATGTGTATTTAGCTTGATTTAATTGGATTAAATCAAAGTGGAAGACAAATGTGATTAGTCACACCTAATTATACATATTTGGACAAATTCGATTAAGCCCACATAAAAATTTATTAGAATTTTTATTATTTAAAAATTGTATAAGTTTTGCTATAAAATGCAAGTTTAATCAAGTTTTTAATCAAGACAAAGTAAGCTAAAATAAGTATTAAGCAAAAGAAATAAATATTAGTCTAAGTAAAATTTTTGTGGGAAAAACTTTGGAAGTTCCCTACAATAACAATGAGAAGAAGATTGGATCTTCATATCAAATTTGTCTTTTATCAAAAACTATACTTCTAAAAGTTCTATTTGTAAAAGCACTACTTGAAGAATCTTTATTTAAAAAGCTATAGTAAACGATCCTTAAATCCAATAAAGTCTGACTTCTCTTTTCTAATATTACGTAGTAGTTGAAGAAACACATTGGGTGAGAATCCAATTCTCATTTGACTGTTGGTGAATTTACTACTTATAAAATTTATTGCCTAGTATACTTTTCTACTTTGTTTCAAAAATATTTGAATTATTTAAGCATTTTTGAATTGTGTCTCATCAAATGAACTCAATCAAAATACGAAACGTCAATATTGGTTACGAAGTATAAAAAAATTATTGTGAATAGTTTGTCTTTTAGGACAATGTACATCAAAAACTCCCACTGGTCAAGGAAATCTCAAAAACTCTCACTGTGACCTGCATCCGAAAAGCCTCCATTCTCAGATCACAGTTGCATCAGTCCAGATTTCAGATTTTCACTTTCCTATCGCTTCTGCAACCATTACAGAAGTGAACATAACAAGCAAAATCTAAAAACTAGACATATGGCATGGCTTCATAACCCAACGAGATATCAACAGGAAAAATAAACTTTCTAATATAGAGTTTCTATCTCTCATTAAATGCGCAAGATATCATAGACAATCTCTCTCATAATGCCTAACCTTGCCATAATATGGCTTTGTGTATCCTAAAGAACTAAATAGGATATTGTGCATACACAAATGCATTTTGAATATGTAAATTGATGGAAATGACAAGCTAAGAATCAAATTCGAACCAAACAATCTCCTTTAGCTCAAACAATGAGCCGATTGATCAAATCAATCATATGTCAAACATATAATTCAACTGAATAATAATTATTCAATCATACTGTGAAACTATTCCAACAAAACTCTACTCGTCAGGACTCATTCTTGACACCAGAATATTTTCATCAACATATGATTACATCTAATAGATCATGACTTTTTAATCTAAAATATGCCCTTTAAATATTTAATGTAATATTGTAATCCCAAAACAGAATATAATGAATTCAATAATTAAATCAAATTCCATAATAGAAAGTGGACCTCCATAAATACATTTCAGCGCATAGCTTTGGCACGTTCTCGCCTACATATATTCATTAGGTAGACAATCCATATCAAGCACAACCAATATGAATTTTAGATTCTGATCCTGATCGTTTCTCGTTGTAACAGTTTTGGCACGCTCACAATGAGACTTATCAAAGTTTCACTTGTCAATGATAAATTCAAGGTACCGATATAGCCCAAACAACTTTGGCACTTTCAAGGTTTTCATTTTCGCTTGAATTTATCTCATATCAAATATGTTCTACCGACGTAAATAAATTCCCATCAACTAGACCCCCACAACTTTGACACATTCTCAGATACAGCCACATAAATTTATTTACATCCGTATTGACAAGGCATACATTGAAATATGTGTTCCCTAATATAAGTTACCATCGAGCCTTATTAAAGGGGATTTCTCTAGCTACCGTGTAGTATATTGATTCTATCAATTTTTATTTGATCAACAATTCTCATATGCATGTGTAAAATTAAATTTGGATTAAATATCAAATATCAAGCATGAAAGTATGTTAAGGATGCTAAATCAGACTCGTTAATTTTGATACCATTTTGTTGGAGTTTGCACGATGTAAGCGTGAGACGGAGGCAAAATCGACATTTAAAATATTTCCGGCCCAGCTAGGGAACCAATATCCAATACCGGGTCACAAGTCTGTATTTTACCTATATCTGAATACCATTATCCAATTTTAGTTTTGAATTGCGCAACGAAAATATCGGGATATCGAAAATCACATTTCAAAATTTTCATAAACAATTCTTGACTGGGATATCTAGATAATTGTATCCGGAGATCCAATTAGTCTGATCTTATATCAATTAAAAGCAACCAATTTTCATTTTCAAAAAAAACATAAAAATAAAAAAATATTGACCAAATAATAAAGACAAAATAGCATGCAAATTTTAATTATAATTTTGTTCACTATACTGACATACAGTAATAAATCCAGTTACCTGAATTTATTGTTACTTAGATTCAAGGCACATAAATATAATCTCATTCCAATGAGGATCCAGGAAACTCGGATCTTGTCCAATGAAACTTTTAAATGTGATTTTAACACCTAGTCCATATCTAATAATTTCCAAATTTACCAAATTTCATAATTTAATATTTTACCAATTTTACCAAATTTCATGATTTAATATTTTTACCCCGAAAAATCTAATGAATCAAATATTAAATCATTAATTTATGCCTAAACCAAATTAGACTACACCAATTTGGTCCCCACCACATGAACCACTCTAGAAAAATTTTAAGTCACCATGTAGTGGCACACTAATTCTATAATGGCAAGTTGCCATCTAATGACACAAATAGAATCCAAGTTACCATAACTTAATTCTACAAATTTATAAACGAGCTTCCTATTTGAGTAACTATTACTTTAAGAAGAACAATTATGGCAAATTCTACAACAATTGTAAAAATTAGGAAAATATAGAAATAATTTCTAAAATTAAGAATAAATAGAAATTACCACAATTTCTCTTTTTCCTTAATTTCTCCATTCATTAATCCATTTATTTTCTTCCAATCTCCTTCCAATTGTTGTTCGAATTTGGAGAAAATATTTCATTTCTCTCCATCGAAGCTCACGCCACCATGTCCCGATTCTTCTTCAAAATGAAACAAAATTATGCCCTTTTATAAGCCACCAAAAATGTGAGCAAAAATAAGAGCATATATGTCATTTTCATGCTAAAACTTAGCTTAAACTGACAAAATTATCGAAAAGCTTCATTAATAATATAAATGGCATAATTGTCATTTAACATCTGATGCTTATCTTATAAGATTAAAGTGAAATTTTATCAATTATAACAAGGTGAAAATAGTCATTTGTCAAGTCAAGAAAATTTTTCCATGTCTCTTGACAAAGTGACACTTGTCTCTAATTTAATATATTTTAATCAAGTTAAATATATTAAATATTAGGACAATATTAATTATATATACAATATAATTAATTACTTGACACATGTCCCGCTTAATAATTTATATTACATTACATCAAATATAATGGGTAAATAAATTATTGGGACACTTGTCATATTTGTCGCTTATGCATAACAACCAAAATACTCATAACATGTGTATTTTTCATCTATCTGATAAACGGTTCGAATTAACTCACTTAATCCAGATTTGTATTTTGAATAATTCAATTATTCATAATATTTTGTCCTAGTGCTCTACGAGTAAGGTTTATATAATGGAACTCTCTAAGTTCAGGTATATTTGTCACGAAATCTAATTTTGTGTCCATAATTCACCGACTCATGAATTATGACGACCACAGATAATAGCCGAACTATACAAGTTGAAGTTCTCGCATACCGTATAGTCCTTCCGTCATATGTTATCCATATCATATCAGGGATATAGATAACAATGTCAAATCCTCTCTAGTATTATATTTATGTCGCGACACACTCATGAATCTTTAAATAGATATCGGAAAATTGTTTCCCAATATGCATCTGACAAGGACTTTATATATCACAAAGTGGATAGCTAAATCATGTACACAACACTGACGAATCATCTCTTGATACATATTGGATATCATGAGCATAAGTTCACACCCAACGAACATGTGGATATCTGATATAGGCTGACTATTGACGTGACCGCTATCAAAGTGTGAAGGATAACTCACATATATATTATTATCCTTAAGTCGAAGGACCACATATGTAAACACTCACAAAGTGGTTCTTTACTCTCAAGTATAAGAGTGTGGAAGTAATAAAAAAACCCCGGTAAGTCTGGGATCGATCCACATGGAATAAATTTAATAGGATAAAATAATAATTTAACTAATAAAATAAAAATAATAAAATAAAATACTAGGTTTATAGGATCCACTCTTGATATTTCAAATATAAATAATTTTTACTCTTTATAAAATATAAATTATAATTATTTCTCAATCAATTTATTTCAAAATTATCATGTATTAATTATGCAAACACATGTAATTCTTTTTATCGATAATTAGTCATGACAAGGTACTAAATTTGTCAAAATATATAAAACCAGCCATAAAGGCTGTACGGGCCAAATTTGGGCCCAAGGGTAAAATCGACATTTCACCTCGGGACCAACCACAAAACCCAAAACCCATTAGTAAGTCCATCCCGAGAACCAATATCAGACCAAGAGGCCTCACGGGCCCAAGCCCATTGTCATCAAGACGGCCAACGGACACTACAGTTACCAAATTAAGAAACGTCTAAAAGCTCATAAAACCTCCACTAAATCGACTGTTATGGAGATTCCAACGGGTAGAAGAAGAGTAAATGACCCAAATTCGAAGAACTTATAAAAATGGAAAAGGTAATAGCTTGGGGGGATATTCAACATTACTAAGTTCCACTGCATACCACCTTCGACATACCAACACACCCTGCCCTCACGGCTAACAAACTGAGACTGAGGTAACTACTAGCCTTGATCTCCTTATCTGCTTCTCATCTACATCACTGACTTGGGCGTCGGAGAGCCTACAGCTTCCACCACACCGGTAGGTAGTACTCCCCGCTCATCCTACCCTCGTTTTGTAGGTTCGCTAATGCCCCAGAAAATCAGATTCTCGATTGTGGACCTCAGGTGAAAACCGGCATCCACAATTTGGCGCCCGTCGTGGGGCTCTAAGCGAATTATTGCAAACGAAAATCATTTGATTCACTCTCAAAACAATTGATAATGGCTTCTGGCAATGAGAAGCCGCTAGACCCTATGGCGACACAACTTGCCATGCTCCAAGAACGATTACAAGCTTTAGAAGAGGAAAATATGTCTATGTGAAACTCCAATGTGAGTCTACAGAAACAGCTGGAGCAGTTGACCTCAAATTCTCAGCGTCACGATGTCCCTGGGCAAACCAGCAATCCAAGCAATCCAACAGTCCCGCCCATATCAGATGGGCAGGTTAATGACAACCCAACAATTCCCCATGGCCCGACTTCCACTCTCGACCCAACTCAGCAAGTTGCATCCTCTATGAGAAGAGAGATGATGAAATTCAAAGAAGCAATCATGTCTAGACTACCAGAGGTAAGGCTGCCGATTAGAAAGAGCAGAGTTGAAACGATTTCTGATACCCCGTTTGTGGAGACAATCGTAGCTGTTGAACTGCCACGAAAATTTAGCCCGCCGGAAATGAAGCTATATGATGGATCGACCGATCCAGATGACCATGTACTACACTACAAGTACAAGATGATGTCAATTGGCTTGTCACCAAGCAATGGGAAGCCGGAATGTGCAGTTGCTTTGGAGAAACGTTGACAGGACCAGCCATCACTTGGTTCATCAACCTACCTTACAGATTCCTCGAGTCCTACCAACAACTAGCAGACAGGTTCGTACAACACTTTGTGAGTTCATGTAAGCTTAAGAAGACTACAGATGATCTCAATACCATCCAACAGAGGAGATTAGAGTCAGTGCGAAGCTACGTAGCTCGCTTCAACAAGGAGAGAATTAATATTCCAGATCTTCATCAACCTACAGCAGTGGAGGCTTTTTGGAATGGACTGCTTTACGAAAGTGGACTCTACAAGAAACTAATCAAGTTTCGATGCTACACGATGGACCAGGCCATGGCGCGGGCTCAAGTTGAAATACGATGGGAAGAAGACAAGAGAAACAAAAAAAAGGACATTCCTAGCTCACAGATTGATAGAAGGCCGGTTGTTTCCAGGCGACGCGACATGGTTGCTCATCCTCATACGGAAAGGAGAATCCAATAGAGAGGAGAACGTAGACCTTTCCACAAAGAATTTGACAGATGACCAATGCCTTACAAAAATCGGGAGGAATCACCAACAATCAAACCCAGGCTCTCACACTACAACTTTACGATTTCCTCAAGGGAATTGGTGTCGGTACTAAAGAAAATGGGAAGTAAAGTGAAATGGCCCCCACGCTCCAAGGAGAGCTCTACGAAAAAAGATACCAGAAAATGGTGTGAGTTTCATCGAGACTATAGCCATACGACGGCAGAGTGTGTAGCTTTGAGATTGGAGGTCCTGGAGCTGTTAAACAATGGATTTCTAATGGATTTTCTCACAGAGAATGAGAAAGCCACCTTGGCACGAAGGAATGAGAGAGACAGTCAAGGAGAGGCTCCAACCCCACCTCCACCAATTAATAACATTGTTAATGTTATTTCAGGAGGATCAGAAATTAGTGGAGTCTCATATTCAGCGGCCAAACGACATTCGAGAGCTCTTGCTAGCAATGTTTCTCACACTAAGATGTCAGTGGAGAAGATGTTCACCAACTTGACTATAGAGTTCCCAAACGACGGAGATTCTCATAATTTGAATCCACACCACGACGCTCTAGTTATCTCTTTGCAAGTGGCCAACTTTATGATCAAACGAGTGTTGGTTGACACGGGCTCTTCAGCCAACATCATTTTCACTACAGCCCTCGCAGACATGGGGGCCGAGTTGGACAAGATAAACAGACAGACGACAGTGATGATTGGATTTATTGGGGAACAGAAATTCACAATGAGAGAAATATCACTCCCAGTCTACGTAGCGGGAGTGAACAAGATGACCACGTTCTTGGTCTTGGACAACCCTTCAGCCTATAATCTTATCATGGCCAGACCTTGGATTCATGAGATGAGGGCGGTTTCATCCACCTATCACCAAGTTCTTAAGTTTCTTACCAGACGGGAGATTCAAAAGATTAAAGGCGATAGATCTGCATCCAAAAGCTGCTACTAGACGACCTTAAAGGTGAAAGCCGAGTCGGCATATCAATTACAGAGTGGATCTCATGGCACGGAGCCGACACTACCAATTCTTGAGGAGCTTGACGAGATCCAAATTCACTCTCAATTTGCAGATCACAAGGCACATATTGGAGCTAACTTGGATCCAAATTACGAGCCAATTTGATCGAATTCCTGAAGATGCGACACGACAGTTTTGCATGGTCTCACAAAGACATGACAGGAATCGACCCCGAGCTGATTACTCCCAAACTATACGTAGATCCAGACCACACCCCAGTCAGGCAAAAGAGAAGGAAGTTCACCCCAGAAAAAAACAGAATCATTGATGATGAGGTTCATAAATTATAGCAGAATGGAGCTTTCAGGGAAGTACAGTTTCCAGAGTGTCTTGCCAATGTGGTTGTTGTTAGAAAGAAGAATGGAAAGTGGAGAGTCTGCATCGACTTTACGGATCAGAACAAAGCCTGTCCGAAAGACTCATTCCCACCACCACACATAGACTCGATGGTCGACGCTACAATTGGGCATGAATTATTGAGTTTCATGGATGCCTATTCAGGCTATAATCAGACCCTCATACATCCAGACGACCAAGATAAGACAACATTTGTCACCAACCGAGGCATATACTGCTACAAGGTTATGCCATTCGGCCTGAAAAATACAGGGGCCACATATTAACGACTGGTCAATAAGATGTTCTCCAATCAAATTGGAAAGACAATGGAGGTTTACATAGACGATATTCTGGTGAAGTCTTCTAAATCAGAACAACATCTTGAGCACCTGGAAGAAACCTTCAACATCATGGACAGGTACGGGATGAAGTTAAATCCTACTAAGTGTGCATTTGGTGTTACTTTAGGGAAATTCTTGGGATATGTAGTCACTCGACGAGGAATTGAATCGAATCCAAACCAGATAAAGTCAATCCTCGAAATCCCCTCAACTTCCAGCCCAAATGATATCATGCGACTGGTGGGGAGGATAATAGCACTGAACAGGTTCATCTCCAATTCCACGGACAAGAGCTTTATGTTCTTCTCAGCCTTAAAAAAGGCCAATAACTTCGAGTGGACTCCCGCTTGTGAAGAAGCTTTAGAAGGACTCAAGCGATATCTTACCACCCCATCTTGGTTGTCAAAGCCACTCGATAACGAGAGGCTATTTATCTACCTGGGGGTCTCAGAACACGCGGTTAGTGCAGTCTTAATCAGAGAAGAGGCATAAACACAACTCCCAGTCTATTACGTAAGTAAAGCACTGCTGGGAGCAGAATCACGCTACCCACTAATGGAGAAGTTGGTATTCGCTTTGATAACGGCTGTAAGAAAGCTTATACCCTACTTTCAGGGATATCCAATCACGGTGTACACTTATATCCTTTGAAAAGCATACTCCATAAACCAGAACTATCGGGGAGATTGATGAAGTGGTCGATTGAACTCGGGGAACACGACGTCACGTAACTGCCCAGGACCGCCATCAAATCTCAAGCCTTAGCACACTTTGTAGCCGATTTCACTCTCAGCCTACTTGCTGCAGCTGAAACAGAAGTTTACTCTGTCCATTCGACCATTCCATGGAAACTTGCAGTCGACGAATCTAGTAACAAAAATGGTTGTGGCCTCGGGATAATGATTACCCCTCCGAAAGGCGACATTCTACAATAAGCAATCAAGTGCGGTTTCATAGTCACCAACAACGAGACAGAATATGAGGCACTGATAACAGGGTTGTCCTTAGCTAAAGAACTCGGAGCTACAAAGATAGAAGTAAAGTCTGATTCGCAACTGTTTGTCAACCAGATCCAGGGGCCGTATCACGCACGAGGTCCACAGATGGAATCCTACTTATAAAAGGTAAAAGATATTCAGTCGACGTTTGAAGAACTCACTATAACCCAAGTCCCAAGAAGCGAGAACTCCCAAGCGGATGCTCTGGCCACCCTCGATTCAACGATGGAGGGAGAGAAATCACGTTCAATACCGGTAGTGTACTTGAACTGGCTAGTAATTTGGAAAGAATAAAGAATGGTTGCCTCAGTCAATTCAATCGACTCGTGGATGACACCTATTGTCAAATATCTGCAAGAAGGCGTGCTTCCACACGATAAAGTCCAAGCCAGAAAAGTCCAGAGACAGTCTGCAAGGTTCACCATATTCGACGTTCGGTTGCTAAAAAGATCATTTTCAGGACCCTACCTGAAATGCCTCACACACGACGAGGCGCAGCATGTGTTGGCGGAGCTACATGAGGGGGAATGTAGGAATCATTCCGGAGGTAGGAGCTTGGCACTTCGAGCCCATTCGACAGACTACTACTGGCCTAGAATGAGGTCTGACTCAGCTGAATTCACTAAGTGTGAAAGTGTCAAAGGTTTGCTCCAGTCTCACATCTCCCACCAGAAAGACTCAATCCCATCTTATCTCATTGGCCGTTCAAGAAGTGGGGAATGGACATCGTTGGAAACTCCATGCAGCCCCAGGTCAGCGAGTCTACATGCTAGTGCTGACAGATTACTACTCGAAGTGGATCGAAGCAAAATCATTCACTAGGATACGCGATAAGGAGGCACAGACATTCATCTGGAAGAATATCATATGTCGATTCGGCATACCCAGAGAAATCATTACTGATAATGGATCGCAATTCGTCAGCCATCATTTTCAAGATTTCTGTAAGAATTGTGGCATAAAGTTAAGCTTTTCAACACCATGTTTCCCACAAGCTAATGGCCAGGCCGAATTGTCTAACAAAACGATACTGAACACTTTGAAGAAAAGATTAGAGAAGGCTAAAGGTGCTTGCACAAAAGAACTCCCAAGGGTGTTGTGGTCCTACAGAACAACGACCTGGTCATCAACAGACGAAACCTCATTCTCATTGGCTTTGGGTACAGAAGCAGTGATACCTACTAAAGAAACCATCACATCCTCATGCTACCAATGGCTCGACGAGGAATCGAACCGACAACTTATGAATTTCAGTCTCGATACAATTGATGAAGTCAGGGACCGAGCTTCCATTCGACTAGCTGCTCATCAACAGAGGATGGCCAGATACTTTGACAAAAATGTAAGACGCAGAACTTTCAAGGAATGAGATTGGGTCTTACACAGAGTTTTCCAGAACACAAAGGAAGTTAGAGATGGTAAGTTGGGACCGAACAGGGAGGGTCCATACCTCGTCGCCAAAATCGTTGGGAGATGAGCCTACAAGCTACAAACAATGGAAGGGACTCTCATCCGAAATAGTTGGAATGTTGTTCATCTCAAGCGATTCTTCTGGTAATTCAAGCAATACTTAGTTATCATTCGAAGTATGAAATTTAAAGATTTGTTGATTGCGAAAATTCATTCGACGAAGTATGCATGCAATACTTAGTTATCTTTCGAAGAAATAAAAAGATTTATAGTTTGTGAAAATTCACTCGACTGGTTGGAATAAGAAGTCATTCATTAGAAATTCTTTTTCTACCCATTCGACAAAATAACTTTACTTGTACAGAACATTAACAAAAACCCTAAGTACATTAGATTAGTAACATTCTTAAACATCTGGAACACTAGCCAGTTGCTCTTCAGATATCGCGGGATTGCCAACAGGAGCATCTTTCTCCGGGGCATCAGCTTCGGCTTCCGTCGGTCCAGCATCCCTTCCTTCCTCCACCTGACCGGCTCTCGTCGGTCCAACATCCATTCCTTCCTCCACCTGACCTTCGGGCGCCATTTCTTTGACTTCAGGGACTGAAACCTCCGTAACCTCATCTTTCCTTGACTCGACTTCATCTTCATTTTTTTCTTCGCTGCCCTCAGTCGACGAGGAGAGCCCAGCTATATGTCTTTCATACTCCTGAATCCACTTCTCAGGCTTTCAATCAACATGCTTCCCAACAAGAAACTCATTCATCAAATCATATCTATCTTTTAACATGGATTCAATGGTAATTCCCTCCAATTGTTCAAGTAGCTGCTCATTTTCATTTTTAACATTGTCAAAACTCTACTTATAGGCTTCGATTGTCGCCTTGGACGTCTCGTTCTCAACTTTAAGAGTGGCTTTGGTTTCTCTCAACTCATTCTCCAGTCCATTCCCCTTCTTCTCAGACGCATCCAGACCAGACTTCAGTTCTGATGCTTCCTTTCTCACTACTTACAAGGCCTTCTCCAATTCCTTAATTCTCTTCTGACTCGACTCGACATATTTCTGCATATAAAGGCTGCACCCCAATGCCTAAAAAAATTATGGCTAGAATTCATTCGTCCAGTAAGTTAGGAAATTTAAAAGAAATCTTAAGTGTACATACTTGATAGTTCAAAGTCGTCGCTTTCTTCATCGCTTCAATCGGGCCTATCCCAGTCAACCTTTCTTCATCCTCCTCCAGAAGAAGCCCTTTCACAAATGTGTTCAAACTTGAGGGGTCTGAGATTGCAGTCGACCCTTGAGGAATCCTTATTATGACATTATCAGTCTCTTCTTCCACCTCAATGGTGGCTTTCCTTTTCTTCCCAGACGACATCATCTCAGTTGACTTCCAATTTTCTACAACAGCTTCACTCGATACGACATCTTTGGGTCGAAGACCCTCTACCTTCCCAACTTCAGGCTCCTTCACCTTCAACTTACTGGCCTTCTTCCGGCTCTTCATTTCGTCGAGTGATGACACTACGAATGGCCCAGACATTATTTCCTCTGTGCATAAAATTTCTTCAGATGTTAAAGACTTGATAAATGTCGACTCTCCATATAGCTCTCGACACGACCAATTACAGTATATCGCGGCCAACACGTGTTTACAAAGAGCCAAAAATGTACATTCTCGTTGATGAATTTCCTCCACAATAGATTAGCTCTCAACCTTACCTCTACCAAGATATCTATCCAGTCTCTTTCCTCGGTAGACAGAGCTAATATTGCTTTAGTGTTAGAAATGGTTCGACTTGATGTTTTATCAAACGACCTATTTCTCAGAGGGTCTGCAAAAATGAACATAAGGTCAGTCTAATTAATAAGTATGTTCGAATAGTACTCATATTAAAGAAAAATACTCACTCGACAAGCACCAATATTCTGGGATTCGACCAGCTCTAGCTGACCCAAAAATACCTTCACCTCTCACAAAGAAGTAATCAGTCTGCAAATTTCCTCTGTCATTCGTTGAAAGTCCAGTGACTAAATGTTTATTCCTCTGGCGAAGAAACAAGGTATATCATCCCATATCAGTCAAATGCTACTTTAAGTAGTATGTGGCCAGAACATCCTTCACCTAAAAAACACTCCCAATTCGAAAGCCATGCATTCAATCGACAATAGAATCCTCCAAGTATTTGACATCAATTAAGAAGAAGCAATTTGAAAGTGGTCTAAGGCCTCCCAAACTAATGTTGGAATGGGGAACCTCAATCCATCCGCAATAGGCCGCTCGTAGAACCTAATCCATCCTGGGACTTTTTAGTCTATTCTCTCACTCGACAAAGGTAATCTCACTTCTATTGAGCCTGGAAACCTATATTTGAACCTGATTTCCATCAGATTTCTTTCTATCACACGACTAGCTGGGTTCTTCGTTAGCATATTCGTTGGTTCACTTGTGCTAGGTACTTCACTCGACTCTGCAATGGCTGGTAAAGTCCTAAGTGGTATGGCTTTAGTTGGGACTTCCTGGGATAACTCAGCTACAGTAATTAACCCAGCATCGATTAGATCCTGATACGACCAATCTCTATATACTTATTCCTCATGTGTCTCACTCGAAGATGATTCGAAAAATTTATATATCTTATCTCTTAGGCTGCCTAAAGAATCTTCACTCGACATCTTCCAAACAGCTAGCATACAAACACTACAATCCTTAAAAATCTACTCCCTAAAGATCAAAACCCTCAAACACAAATTCGAAAATAAGTCTATGGTTCGAAAGATCAAACGGCCTATTTCCCTAAGAACAACTTGAATCTACACTATGAATGTTTAAAGATTAATGAAGAACAAAAGATGGGTTTTTGAAGAATACCTTGAAGGCTTGAGAGCTCTCCCAACTTAATCTCTGAAGAGAACATTTGAGAATGAGGCAAATGAACCTTCGAAGCTCTCTTATACACCCTTCCATTTTGGCGCCTCAATTTCCCGCCAAATCTCCTCGTAACTAACGCTAGGGTTGCATTAAATGGCTAGAGAAATACCTAGAAGCAGTCATAGTGTTGAATGAGAAACGACATAAAAGGCTTGGCAATGAGAACGGTCATTCGACATAACACACTTAAAAGTCTTGGCTTAAAGGACATCCTAATTATACGACGTTGTCGAGTGAAATTACTTCTGAACCTTCATCTGGTTTGGTCGACCGGGGACATCCCCCAAAGGACTCACGCCGAGTCAAAATAAGATATAGACTTCCCTCAGTCCATACGACATATCGAGTCAAATAAATACATGGACATCTCTCAGTCCATACAACATGTCGAGTGAGATTACTCCTCAACCATCATCCGGTTCAGTCGACATAGGACATTTCCCAAAGGCTCATGTGGAGTCAATTGAAGATATGGACTTCCCTCAGTCCATACAACATGTCGAGTCAAATAAATACATGGACATCTCTCAGTCCATACGACATGTCGAGTGAGATTATTCCTGAACCATCATTTGGTTCAGTCGACAGGGGACATTCCTCATAGGCTCATGTGGAGTCAATTGAAGATATGGACTTCCCTCAGTCCATACGACATGTCGAGTCAAATAAATACATGGACATCTGTTAGTCCATACGACATATCGAATGAGATTACTCCTGAACCATCATCTGGTTCAGTCGACAGGGGACATTCCCCGTAGGCTCATGTGAAGTCAATTGAAGATATGGACTTCCCTCAGTCCATACGACATGTCGAGTCAAATAAATACATGAACATCTCTCAGTCTATAAGACATGTCGAGTGAGATTACTCCTGAACCATCATCTGGTTCAGTCGACATGGGACATTCCCCATAGGCTCATGTGGAGTCAATTGAAGATATGGATTTCCCTCAGTCCATAGGACATGTCGAGTCAACTAAATACATGGACATCTCTCAGTCCATATGACATGTTGAGTGAGATTACTCCTGAAAAATCATCTGGTTCAGTCGACATGGGACATTCCTCATAGGCTCATGTGGAGTCAATTGAAGATATGGACTTCCCTCAGTCCATACGACATGTCGAGTGAAATAAATACATGGACATCTCTCAGTCCATATGACATGTCAAGTAAGATTACTCCTGAACCTTCATCTGGTTCAATCGATAGGGGAAATTCCCCGCAGGCTCATGTGGAGTCAATTGAAGATAGTGACTTCCCTCAGTCCATACGACTTGTCGAGTCGAATAAATACATGGACATCTCTCAGTCCATACGACATGTTGAGTGAAACAACTCATGAACCTTCAACAGGTTCAGTCAACCGGGGACATCCCCCTTGGACTCATGTCGAATCAAAAGGAGACATGGTCTCTCCTCAGTTCATACGACATGTCAAGTGAAACAACTCATGAACCTTCATCAGGTTCAATTAATCGGGGACATCCCTCATAGACTCATATCGAGTCACACGAATACATGAATTCTTCAAATCTCAGTCCATACGACTATGTTGATTGAAGTTACCTCATGAACCACCATATGTATCAATCAATCAGGAATACCCATCGAAGGATTCAAGAAAAGACAATTGATGACAAACTCCCCCAGTCCGTACGACGGAACATCATGTGGATTAGCTTTGAACCTCTGCCAGGATCAGTAAAACAACTACACATGTCCTGATTCATTCGACATGCACAAAAGTACTCTCCAAGTTTATGGTTTCCAAACTTAGAGAGTAGGGGACAAACTGTACGAGCCAAATTTCGGCCCAAGGGTAAAATCGATATTTCACCTCGGGACTAACCACAAAACCCGAAACCCATTAGTAAGTCCAACCCGAGAACCAATATCAGACTAAGAGGCCTCACGGGCCCAAGCATTCCATCAAGACGGCCAACAGACACTACAGTTACCAAATTAAGAAACGTCTAAAAGCTCATAAAACCTCCACTAAATCGACTGTTACGGAGATTCCAACGGGCAGAAGAAGAGTAAATGACCCAACTTCGAAGAACTTATAAAAAGGGAAAGGTAATAGCTTGGGGGGATATTCAACATTACTCAGTTCCACTGCATATCACCTTCGACATACCAACACACCCTGCCCTCACGGCTAACAAACTGAGACTGAGGTAACTACTAGCCTTGATCTCCCTATTTGCTTCTCATCTACATCACTGACTTGGGCGTCGGAGAGCCTACGACTTCCACCGCACCGGTGGGCAGTACTCCCCGCTCATTCTACCCTCGTTTTGCAGGTTCGCTAGTGCCCCCAGAAAATTAGATTCTCGATTGTGGACCTCGGGTGAAAACGGGCATCCACAAAGGCGATGGTAATATTTGTCTATAACAAGTCCAGTTAGGTACTCAATTATGCCAAATATATAAAACCAACCATATAGGAGGAACCGTATTGTCTATAATTAATCCGGATTTTTAATAGTCCACTCTCTCTCATTTATAGGATTCAAGTATTATATGTGTCAATCGGGAACTGTCTACAATTAGTCAAGAGTCTTCAATAAACTGGAAAGAGTATGAATTTTATTTGAGAAATTATCACAATTTATAAAATATAATATACATAAAAATCACCAATATTTTCATACCACTAGCTTCACCCTTTACCCTAACATGATACAAATTAACAGAACAATATATAAATAAAAACACTCATAATTTTATTAATAAAAGAAAAAATACACTCATAATTTTTTTCTATTCTGTTGTCTTTTTTTTTTGTTTATATATATAATATATATATAATATATATATATATATAATATATATATATATAATAATAATAATAAAAATAAAAATAAATACATGTATGACTTAATACATTATAAGCTCATTTTGTTGTCAATCTAAACATGGTGAATATTTTCCAAATCCGATTTGAATCTAGTTGCCACGTTCTTTAAAAATTTATAGGTCTTGGAGTTCATATTTCATATCCATTTTTCATTTTGAGCTTCCAAAACAGTATTTTACGTATAAAATAAATAAAAAATCATAATAAAAATATATAAACATAAATTTAATTGTTATTTCACAAATGTGCTAAATTAAGAGAATTAATGAAACTACAAGTGTAAAATAATTAATTTTCTTTTCATAAATGTGCACTTTTTAGTGTTCATCACACCCCTCAACCACCTTATTACTAGTCCCTAGTAATTTAAGCGAAAACTAAAAAGAAATTTTTTTTTATCCAAATTAGTAATTATTTTATTTCTTTCTAAATTATCAAATAAGTAAATCATCCTGTACATTTTACCATTTTTCCATACATACATGAGACAAAGTATCAATCAATTTATTGTGCCAACAATATTCATAGGTCTTGTTGAAAAAAGAGTAATAATTTTATCATAAGTGTTAAGACACCCCTACAAACTTAATTGCTCGGATCTCATATTGCAAAAAGAAAAGTTTCTGATTTTTATGCTTTCTCCTTAACCCATTTAACGAGCTTTGAACCAGTGACTACCAGACCAATTGTCATTAGTGCACTAAGTGTTAAAACATCCATATGGACTTAATTGCTCGAGTTAGAGAGGCTACGAAATCGAACTATTCACATTTTTTTTCTTTTTTTTTAACTCAAGCTCTACCATTTTACGCGAACAATCAATGTTTGCTGAGGCAAGATGTCCGGTTACTTAGTACAAGTTTGATTAGTTTTTTTTTATTTGATTTTTTTTATACAATAAAACCACAAACTTCATTATTTTTAAGTGCTGCCTCCAACAAACTAAAGAACTGAATATTATAAAATTTTCACTTACAACCCATGATCATATGTTACAGTGTATGTTGATAATACTCGTCAAATGAGCATATGAAAATCAAATTTAAACAATTTTATGGAGAACTCACAAATTTAAATAATTTAAAAGGAAATGAACAAAAATAACTTGTTAAGAAATAACATAAAAATAATTTTAATTTTAATTTTTTATTTTTTTACACAGAAAATAAAATATTTTTTTAAAACAAAAATAAAAACATTCTAGTCAACTATCCCCTCCCCCCAACTAAATTGAGACATGTTCTCCAATGTCTGAATAAGAAGAAGTAGAGTTTAGAAGACATCACCTGATTCTGGTATTGACAATCGAATCTACAATACTGCTATTAAAAAGAAAGGTTATAACTTAAAATAATAAAAAAAATCAAAATAGTAAATTAAAATATAATTGTGATTGTGGCTCACATCTTCCTCTAGTTTTACGTTCAGTAATAGCTTGAATGCCCTCTATGGGTCGAGAATATGCTTCATATCCAATTTTCGTATAAATTGGCAAACATGGTATTTGAAAGTCAGATTCTCGAAACTATAATTTAGAAAAGTATTTTTTTTTTACAAAATACACAAAACAACAAAAAATATAAAAGATTTTTTTTTTAAAAAAAAAACACAAAACAACACAAAAGTGAAAAAAATGTAATAATATTAAATTATTACTCTATCTATTAAATTTTATTCACCGGTAACGACACCAAAAACTTGACACACTCACAAAGTGGTTCT
This sequence comes from Zanthoxylum bungeanum, assembly GCA_019454045.1. Taxonomy (NCBI): domain Eukaryota; kingdom Viridiplantae; phylum Streptophyta; class Magnoliopsida; order Sapindales; family Rutaceae; genus Zanthoxylum; species Zanthoxylum bungeanum. The sequence goes on along the minus strand of SKCR01041825.1, from coordinate 29,236 downwards.
TTACTCCCAAGTTTAAGAGTGTCGAAGTAATAAAATAATCCGGTAAGTCCGGGATCGATCCACATGGAATAAATTTAATACGATAAAATAATAATTCTACCAATAAAATAAAATACTAGATTTTAGGGGATCCACTCTTGATATTTCAAATATAAATAATTTTTACTTTTTATAAAATATAAATTATAATTATTTCTCAATCAATTTATTTCATAATTATCAGGTATTAATTATGCAAACACATGTAATTCGTGTTATCGATAATTAGTCATGCCAATGTACTAAATTTGCCAAAATATATAAAACCAGCCATAAAGGCGGTGATAATATTTGTCTATAACAAGTCCAATTAGATACTCAATTATGCCAAATATATAAAACCAGCCATATAGGCGGAACCGTATTGTTTATAATTAATCCGAATTTTTAATAGTCCACTATCTCTCATTTATAGGATTCAAGTATTATCTGTGTCAATCGGGGACTGTCTAAAGTCTACAGCTAGTCAAGAGTCTTCAATAAACTGAAAATAGTATGAATTTTATTTGGAAAATTATCACAATTTATAAAATATAATAAAAATAAAAATCATTTATATTTTCATATCACTATCTTCACCATTTACCCTAACATGATACAAATTAGCAGAATAAGATATAAATAAAAACATTCATAATTTTATTAATAAAAGAAAAATAAATTACAAAAGAAAAAATACACATAAGAGCTCATCCCATAAAATCTCAAGAGAGATCTGTGGAAATTTTGCTGCTTGTGCAAATTGCAAGATGTGCTTGCAATTGCTTTCAACAGGGTTTTATTTTTTATTCATTTGTCTTTTATTGTTTTGTTTTCTATTGTTTTGTCTTTTTTGTTTTGTTTTGTTTTTATATATAATAATAATAATAAATACATGTGTGGCTTAATACATTATAAACTCATTTTTCTGTTAATATAAACACGATAAATATTTTCCAAGTCCGATTTGAATCTAGTTGTCATGTTCTTTTAGGATTTCTAGGTCTTAGAGTTCATATTTCATATCCATTTTTCCTGTTGAGCTTCCAAATCAGTATTTTGCCTACACAATAATTCTGGACTGGAGAAATAAAAATATTTTGAGATGTTAAAAATCAATCGGGCTTTTTTTCCAGTTAAATCGGTATTTTTCCTGACATATTTCATAGGGGTGGCAAAAAAATCGACCGAACCGAACCAAACAGCAAACCGAACCAAACCGGATCGAATTTACGATTTTTTTTTCTAACGGTTCGGTTTGTGGTTCGGATTGGCCCACCCCAAACGGTTTACGGTTCGGTTCAAATGCTAAACTGAATCGTACCTGTTAAACCGAACTGAACCGTTATAATTAAAAAAAAATATATTTTTATTAAAAAATTTGCATTTTTCTTTTAATTTTACTTTATGTTTTCTTTTTATTAGTATGTTAATACTTTTATTCTTAATTATTTTGTTAATATATTTTTTTTGTTAATACTTTTATTCTTAAATTTATTTGTTAATAATTTTATTCTTAAATTTTTTGTTTTATGATTTATTCTTAAAAGTAAGCTGTTGGATTTGTCTCTTAATTAGAATGATGGTAGCATCATTATTCGAGGTAATTTTTAAAAAATACAAGAATTAATTGTGCCTCATTTTTCAATCCTCTATTGAGTGCATGTGTTCTCTGGAGTCACAGCTTATACCGTAGCACTTCATACTATTTGTTCGCTAGACTAGTTTTTTTTTTTGTCTTCACTTAAGTGGATGAATTTTTTTTTTAAGTAGAATAATCCGTAAACCGAACCGAACAATATGTAAACCGCTGGTTTAAAAAATTTTCCAATCCGAACCAAACCGTTATTTAATGGTTTGGTTTGAGAGGTAAAAAAACCGGACCATAAAATATGATTTGGTTCGGTTTTTAGTAAAAACCGAACCAAACCGAACCGCGCCCACCCCATTATTTCATATCCATTTTTCTAGTTAAATCAATATTTTTCCTCTAGTGATGTTAAAGCTTCGGCTTCTACAGTTTTATTGCTTGACCTTTTATTTTATTTTTTTTTTTTCCTGTAATGTTATGTTTGTTTCTATAATCTTCATGGGCTCACCATTAGTGAGTCTATATTTATTTGAATAATAGTATCCCATTTTTATCCCCAAAAAAATAAAAATAAAAAGATGCAAGAGAAACTGAACAAGAAGAAGAGAATCAATCCCAGCCAAAGATTCCACCAACCCTTATCATAAGCTGTTGAAGACAGTATGCAAAAGTCATGCAGAAGACGTGTGCGCCGAAAGCAAGGCATACGTGTGAAGGCTTTGGCTTTGGCAGCCAACTCATGCAACGCGTGAAGCAAAACGTGTTGCAACAGTGCACACGTTTTGTTTCACTATAAATCTGAGCTTTAGGATCATTGTTATAGTATCCCAGAAGTGAGTGAGAATAGAGAGTAAAGTGGTGTGAGAGTTTTTTGTAAAGCTTGGGTTATAAAGCTTTGTAATTCTTTTGTGAGTAATATAAAAGAAGAGTTTTCTCTCCAATCACCTCTATTCGTGTGAGTTTAATCACAACAAGTGGTATCAGAGCAAAGGTACTCGGAGGGATCCCGAAACTCGGTAACGGAGATTCGGTTCGGAAAGTCGGTTCCGACAAAAGTTGTCGAAAATCGATTTTGAGCATACCATCAGACGTTTCACGGCGAGACGAGCACGGTGGTATTTCTCGGCGATCAAACGGAGGTCCCAGCTGCCCACACGCGCCGCACGCGCCGTCCAGATGAGTCCTCACGCTCTCCGACGCGCCCCACGCGCCCCACTCTTTGCTGAAGGTTGAAGACGCTGAGTCAGCCGCCACGTTAGCGCACAGTCAGCGCCACGTTAGCGCACAGTCAGCGCCACGTCAGCAGGAACTGCACAGTCAGCAGCCCAGTCAGCAGGACACGTCAGCAACACAGTCAGCAGACACGTGGCATCCAGTCAGCAGCCACGTCAGCTCAGTTGCCACGTCAGCGGTGTCTGGTAAATTTCAGATAGGTCCTAAACTTTCTGGAAATTACAATTCAGCCCCTATATTTTCAAAAAATTCAATTTAGTCCCTGAACTATTTGGAAATTGCAACTTAGTCCCTGAACTTTTTCGTAATTTCACTTTGGCCCCTGAACTTTCGGAAATTGCAATTTGACCCCTATAATTTCTGGAATTTGCAATTTGGTCCCTGTGTCGGATTTTGACAAACGAAGTGTCATTTCCACCATTTTCGACCATTCCGGACGCAACGGTGAGGTCCGTTTTTTGAAATTCTGCTTAGAATTTTTATGATGGAGGGGAGCAACGGAAAAATGGTTTTGTTAACCAGTACCAACTATTTCACATGGAGAGGAAGGATGAAAGACCTTCTATATGTGAAGGACTATGATGGATCGGTATTTCTGGAGCAGAAACCAGGAGGAATGACCGATGAGAAGTGGGCTAATCTTCACCAGAAAACATGCAGTACTATTCGTCAGTGGATCGACGACAGTATCGTGAACCATGTCAGTGAAGAGACAAATGCACGTGTTTTATGGAGAAAGCTGGAGGAGCTTTTCCGAGCAAAGACTGGAAACAACAAGCTGTACTACATCAAGAAGATGATGGGTTTGAAATACCAGGAAGGTACAGCTGTGGCAGATCATATCAACGATTTCCTCGGCACCATGAAAGAACTGTCTGGATTGGGCATAGACTTCGGTGATGAGGTAAACGGCTTAATACTCCTTAATACGTTACCAGAATCTTGGGAAACGTTCAGATCTACGGTGATAAATTCAGCCGCAGATGGGAAAGTCACTATGGAGATGGCAAATACCAGGATCTTCGAGGAAGAAAAGAGGACGAGAATGCAGGAGTCAGCATCACCTCAACCTCAGAAGCTCTAGTGACGGAGAAGAACACGAGAAGGGGGAGGAGTAAAAGCCGAGGCCCAGGGAGATCAGACAAGAACCGAGGTAAGTCAAGAACTAGAGATATTGAGTGCTATCACTGTAAAAAGAAAGGCCATATGAAGCGGGATTGCTACAAACAAAGAACGAGCAGTCTAGGAGAGATGGTGACTCAATCAAGAAAGAGTTGCTACTACCACCGAGAAAACCTCCAAAGACTTCTGCATAATGTATGAAGAAGCTGTTGTGAATCTTGCCAGCCATGAGACCAGTTGGGTGATAGATAGTGGCGCATCCATACACGCCACATCTCGCAGAGACTTCTTTTCATCTTACACACCAGGGGACTACGGTGTTGTAAGGATGGGGAATGACGGACAATCCAAAGCCGTCGGTATTGGAAACATATGCCTTGAAACAGAGAACGGGACAAGGCTAGTGTTGAAGGGAGTCAAGCACATCCCGGACATCCGGTTAAACCTAATCTCAACAGGCAAGCTGGATGATGAAGGTTTCTGCAGCACCTTTAGTGACGGATGCTGGAAGCTCACTAAAGGATCAATGGTCGTGGCACGAGGTAAGAAAGACTCAACCATGTATTTGATGCATGCTAAGCTTTCCAATAGTAGCATAAATACAGTTAACAGTAATGAGGCAGCCGAGCTATGCACAAAAAAGCTCGGTCACATGAGTCAAACGGGGATGGAGATACTACGCAGGCGGAATGTTCTTCCCGAATTGAAGAACTCACACTTACGGAAGTGTGAACATTGCATGGCTGGAAAGCAGAACAGAGTGTCCTTCCAGAGCTCCCCGCCTCAACGGAAACCGGAGGTACTAGATCTCATACATTCAGATGTATGCGGTCCGATGCAGACACGAACACTTGGTGGGTCACTGTATTTTGTGACATTCATTGATGATCATTCAAGGAAGACCTGGGCATATACCTTGAAGAGAAAAGACCAAGTGCTTGGAGTGTTCAAAGAGTTTCATGCTCTGGTGGAGAGAGAAACCGGCAAGAAACTGAAGTGCATCAGAACAGATAACGGTGGAGAATACAGAGGTCCGTTTGATCAGTACTGCAAGATGCAAGGAATCCGACATCAAACGACACCTCCGAAGACACCTCAGCTTAATGGCCTAGCTGAGAGGATGAACAGAACCTTGTGCGAGAGGATCAGAAGCTTGCTGTCACAAGCCAACCTGCCGAAGACATTCTGGGGGGAGGCACTCATCACAGCAGTACATGTTTTGAACATGTCCCCAGCGGTCGCACTGAAAGGTAATGTTCCTAATCAAGCTTGGACAGGTAAAGAAGTGTCATACGAACACTTGCATGTCTTTGGGTGCAAAGCCTTTGTACATATCCCAAAGGACGAGAGATCCAAGCTCGATGCAAAGACGCGTCAGTGTGTCTTTATTGGCTATGGTCAGGATGATTTCGGCTACAAACTCTATGATCCTGTGGAGAAGAAGATTGTCAGAAGCCGAGATGTTGTCTTCGTTGAAGACCAGACCATAGAAGATATCAGAAAGGAATTGAAGACAATGCCCCAGCAATACAGAAATGTGAATCCAGAACCTCACACACCGGTGCCAGTACGAGTTGAAGATGAGGTTCCCAGACATGAGGGTACAGGTGATGAAGCTCCCAGAGATGATGATCATGATCAACCACCAGTACCAGAAGTTCCACCAACAGTTCCACAGAGAAGGTCTGACAGAGACAGGCGACCTTCAACCAAATACTCTGCATATGAGTATGTGCTGCTTACTGACGGGGGAGAACCCGAGAGCTACCAGGAGGCTGTGGAAACAGAGGACAGAGAAAAGTGGGAGGAAGCCATGCAAGATGAGATGAAATCTTTGCATGACAATCACACTTTTGAGTTGGTGAAATTGCCAGAGGCAAAAGGGTTTTGAAGAACAAATGGGTGTACAGGGTGAAGCAACATGAGCATACTTCACAACCCCGGTACAAAGCCAGATAGTTGTCAAGGGATTCAATAGAGGAAAGGCATTGACTTCGATGAAATCTTCTCTCCAGTTGTGAAGATGTCATCCATCAGAGTGGTACTCAGCTTAGCAGCAAGCCTCGACCTGGAAGTTGAGCAGATGGATGTCAAGACCCCATTTCTTCACGGAGATCTGGAAGAAGAAATCTACATGGAGCAACCAGAAGGCTCTCCAGAGTCAGCGGGAAAGAGGACTATGTGTGCAGACTCAGGAAAAGCCTCTACGGTTTGAAACAGGCACCGAGATAGTGGTACGTGAAGTTTGAGTCAGTTATGGGGGAGCAGGATACAAGAAGACCACTTCAGACCATTGTGTATTCGTTCAGAAGTTTTCTGACGATGACTTTATCATCTTACTGTTATATGTAGATGATATGTTGATAGTTGGCAGGAATCAATCGAGATTGATAATTTGAAGCATCAACTGAGTAAGTCTTTTGAGATGAAAGACTTGGGGCCAGCTAAACAGATTCTTGGCATCAGGATCGGTCGTGATCGGAAATCCAGAAATTATACTTGTCACAAGAGGAGTACATCGAGAAGGTACTTCAGAGATTCCAGATGGACAAGGCTAAAGCGGTTAGCACTCCTCTTGCTACCCACTTTAGATTGAGTACGAGACAGAGTCCCTCTACTGAGTCAGAGAATGAGGAAATGAAACAGGTTCCATACACACTCAGCAGTGGGAAGTCTAATGTATGCCATGGTGTGCACGAGGCCAGACTTAGCACACGCAGTTGGATTGGTCAGCCGGTTTATGTCAAACCCAGGACGGGAACACTGGAATGCGATCAAATTGATTATGCGGTATCTTCGAGGCACTTCCAAGATGAGGTTATGTTTTGGAAGCATCGACAAACCAGTGTTGATAGGCTACACCGATTCAGATATGGCAGGAGATGTAGATACCCGAAAATCTACTTCGGGGTATCTGATTACTCTCTCAGGAGGAGCTGTGGCATGGCAGTCTAGGTTGCAGAGATGTGTTGCACTTTCTACAACAGAGGCAGAATTCATTGCAGTGACAGAGGCTTGCAAGGAATTGCTGTGGATGAAGACATTCGTCCAGGAATTGGGTTTCAAGCAGGAGAAGTACATTTTGTACTGCGATAGCCAGAGTGCTATCTATCTCGGTAAAAATTCCACCTTTCATTCGAGGTCAAAACATATCAATGTGAGGTATCACTGGATACGGAACGTCCTGAGCTCAAAGTTGTTGGAACTCAGGAAAATTCACACCGACGACAACGGTGCCGATATGTTCACGAAGGTTTTACCGAAAGAAAAGCTTGAAATCTGTCGTGCCATAGCCGGGATGACAAAACTCTCCACATAGTCAGAGTGGAGAGATTCAGAGAACTACGATTGGCTTGATCCCAACTCAGGGTACGTAGGCAGTCATACAGATGCAGCCAGGGGTGGATCCTTTGGAGGATCCGGGTTTGGATGATTGATGGTCGGCTCAGATTTTGGGGAAATCTTCACCGAGGGGGAGATTTGTTGAAGACAGTATGCAAAAGTCATGCAAAGACGTGTGCGCCGAAAGCAAGGCAGACGTGTGAAGGCTTTGGCTTTGGCAGCCAACTCATGCAACGCGTGAAGCAAAACGTGTTGCAACAGTGCACACGTTTTGTTTCACTATAAATCTGAGCTTTAGGATCATTGTTATAGTATCCTAGAAGTGAGTGAGAATAGAGAGTAAGTGGTGTGAGAGTTTTTTGTAAAGCTTGGGTTATAAAGCTTTGTAATTCTTTTGTGAGTAATATAAAAAGAGTTTTCTCTCCAATCACCTCTATTATTGTGTGTTTAATCACAACATAAACAAACTCAATGGCAATCAAAGCCGCCATCAATTCGGAATGGTAAGCTGTATAGACCCCCAAAACTAAAGCTACCGATATGTCACCTTTATGATTTCTAAACATACCGCCACAAACAGAAACTTTAGGATTATCCTTAAATTTTTTCTGATTAAATCAATCGGGCCAGTTTACCATTCACCGATTTTGACTAATTTTTTGAGATGTTAGGATTCTATCCAACCGGACTCAAAATTAATTTCCATTTTGACTGATTTAACTGGTTGATATATTCCGGTTTAAAAAATAATGATTATAACTAATTAAGTGATTATTTCAAAAGAGTTGATGAAAATATCATAATTTAATTTAATTTTTTTAAAAAAAATTATCACAGAAAGAAAGCGAGTTGTTAAGGATTGGTAGATGGAAACAACACATCAAGTCGTCTTAAACGTAAGAAGTTTATTAATTAAAAGTTTTGTTGCACCTACTCCATTTTTTTCTCCTTTGGTTCCTTCCGAATCTTCCAGTCTTTGATATACTTCCTTTCACTTGCTTATATTTTAAAATTTTCAGAGGTTTTGTTTAATGTTTTTCATTTTTCTAACTTCAACGTACAGTAAGAAAATGTTTTTTATTAGGAAAAAAGACAAAATAAAAAATAAAAAATTGAAAGTTAACAAATACTCCATAAATTTTGACACATGAGATCAGGAAAATTAATAATTTACAGAAACAAACAGGGGATTTTATAAATTTCCCTCAATTAAAGATTCTTTCTTGTAGAAATGACTTGTATAATACGGTGAATATAACAAGCAAACTAAAATATAATTGACTTGGTAAAACATTGTTTCATTTAGTTATCAAAGGTTATTTTTTTCCTTTCTTTTTTAGTTATAATATAATAATTAATTATACATATGTAACGATGAGGAGAAAAGAAAAAGATTATTCATTTGTGTGTTTTTGTGTGGTGGTATTTTTGATTATAAAAGAGGTAAGTATTGAATTTAGCATATATAGCTAATGGGTTTGGTATTGACTAATATCATGCTAAAAGAAAAATATCACAGATTACATTAGCAAATATACATAATAATATATATGGACAAATGAATGCGTACACTAGTTGAAATGAACCTATTTTGTACTTTGAAATAGATCATAGATAACTACATTACAACCGCAAATAAAGAGAAATTAACTGTAAATAGTAAAGTTTAGGTGATTTCTTTTGAAGTAATTCTCCCTAATCCTAAATTTTAATTGCTTATTTCTTTGTTTAGAATCGCATCATTTTATAAAGTTAGAGAGTATAGTAATATAATTTGTCTTAATTTGCACATGTCAATTGACTTGTTGATATGGTATCGGAGCAATTTTTGCTCACACAAGTCATTGATACTTAGCCTATTTTATTTCATTTGCTTACTTCATCTGAACTTTCCTAGAAATTATCAATGGCAAAATGAAAATTCACCTCCTTCTAGCTTTAACCAAAGGGTGGTGATACTCTCACTCACAATCTCACTCACAATTTTACAAACCCCTCACTGTAGCTACAGTGATCTACAGTAAATCATTGTAGCTACAGTGAGAGGGTTTGTAAAATTGTGAATGAGATTGTGAGTGAGAGTATCATTTTTGTTAACCAAATTATTACCAACTCAACTATAAAGCCAAACAATCTCATAAACCTAGCCAACCAACTCCCTCTGAAACTACTACTCATATGGAAGACGCAATTTTTTAGTGTAAGATTTATAAGAAGTTTGTATAGAAAATAGAGAAAGAAGTCTCATATTGGAAAATGATATGGAAGATGAAATATTTATAAGTGTTGTCTGAATACTTATATTAAATTGGAAAAAGCAAGGTTTGGGCTTGGATGTGTGTGGTTGATAGGCATGACATTAGAATTAATTAATATAATTAATATAGTTATATATTAATTAATCAAAAGATGGGTCTTGGGCCTTCATTAAATGCCTTATTTTAATTCATAAGGTATGTGTCTGATCAACACATCTCTTCAAAATTAACTGAAATTATGAAAAACGTTGACAATAACTACTATATATTATTCTCTATAAATGGAATAAGAAGAACATACCCAAATACACATGAAAAAGATAGAATTTTCCATATACCAGTAGTTCTGATCTTAAGAGAAAACACTTAGTAAATTCGCTAGGAATCGAAACTTCGGTGCAGAAATTTCGGTCTTCAGATTGTTGAATCCTGGTGGCAGATGTCCAACGAACTACAAGCACAAGAGTCTGAGCGAATTTCTGCTATAGGACATAACATTATCTGCTAGCCTCAATTTATAAAAGTCAGTTTGCTGTTTTTGATTTTGGTTACTTGCACTGTAAGTTTCTGTTGTTATTGATTTTGATTACTTGTTTTGTAAGTTTCTGCTAGCGACATAGTCGCATAATGTATTTTGATGACGTCAACGTGAGAGAAGTATTCGACGCGCAAATACGAGACAATATAAAAAGATATCGAAGCATAATATGGTGAAGAGCGAGAATGTGAAAACTAGTGGGAAATTGAAGATAATCTTGCTTAGTCTTAGCTTAGGGCTCTAATTGTAATGTGAATTGTATATTCAAGTGCCTAAGCTCATAAGAAACATGCATATTTACTTAGATGCATTAGGTTTATGTACAAAATGCATTAAAACTTTCATATTTGTATTTTTGATACATAGACCGGCAAATCGTTCCCTTACCGGTGTCCATACCGGTGAGACACTAACTGGAACCGGCACGGACCTTAACGGTGCCATACCAATCACCATACCCGTTAACCTATGAAATGTATGGCTACTGGAACCGGTACAAACCAAATCGGTCTCCATACCGGTCCCATACTGGTGAGCCCAACGGCTAGTTCCCTTAGTGGAACCGGCATGACATAAACCGGTCAACATATCGGTGACCATACCGGTCAAACTCTTCATTGTGCACACTCTCTGGAACGGACACGGACCATAATGGTCCTCATACCGATTATCATACCGGTCTAACGGTCGAATTCTCCCAACGGCTATATTAACATTGGAGACCGGCATACCGGTTAGCAGAGACCGACATACCGGTCTCAGTAGTGTCATTTAGGGATGCTTTTCATTTTCTATATAAATGAACCCCAAATCTTTTTGCCAAGGTTAGAGAGAACACATACAAACTTCATACACATTCTCTAAGGCAAAAATAAGAGAGTTATCACACTTTCATGATCAAACACTCTCAAGCTCACACACTACACCTTCTATACATTTAGTAATGAGCTTAGAACACTTGGATATCCAACTCACACAATTTTTCTTATCATTGTGAGTATCCAAGTATGTTTTAAATCTTCTTTATACAAACACTTGTGATTTGTGAAATCTCATTGTTTGGAATTGTAAAGGTTGTGAGTGCGCCTACGTAGAAAACTCATTGTAAAGGTTTGGAGTGAACCTAGTCGCTAAAACTCTTGGTTGCGGGTGAGCCATGAAAACTCACTTTTAGTGGAAATCTTCAAGCGCGGCTTGAGGGAGTGGACGTAGGCACGTTTGGCCGAACCACTATAAATCTCGGTGTCATTTTCTTTATCCTTATACCTTTACATATTGCAAGTTTATTTATATTTATGTGTGTTGAATAGAAAACTTACATATAGGTTATTTATTGAAATAGAGAAAATTAACCTAAGTGCTTAATTGGTAATAAAAGCGAAAATCGGCAAAGAGTTTTTAATTCCGCATTTATAGGCGATAACCCAATTCACCCCTATTGGGAATATAATATTGTTGTCGCTAGTGCTTGTAGGTAATTTCAGTTGGTATCAGAGCGAGGTATTCTCATCAAAGACTTAACCGTCCGAGAATAGATCATGACATCTACAAGCAACTCATCAAATCTTGCCGAATGATTTTCAACAACTAGACCTCCGTTTTACACCAGAACGGATTACAATTATTGAAAAATAAGGATGTTGAATTATCTTCTTGTCGTTGATCCGCAATCCTATTTGGTAATTTCACGAGGTGCAAAAGGGTCAACGAAGAAGGATAGCAACAGGGTTGATATTCCAAAGCCAAGTCTAGAATGGAATGATGAGGATTTAAAACAAGCCTCATAAAATGCTAAGGCACTCAACCAACTTCTATGTGCCATTGATCGGGATCAAGTAAGCAAGCTTCTGGAATGTGGAAATGCATAGGATTTATGGAAGTCATTGGAAATGGTCAACGAGGGCACAAACCAAGTGAAAGAATCCAAGATCAACCGGTTTATGTGCGAATTGGATAATTTCAAGTTGGAATCCGGGGAAGAAATTGATTATATGATTTCGAGGTTCACAATCATCATAAACCACTTGGGTGCCTTGGGAAAAGTCATTGGGCCATCCGATCAAGTGAAGAAAATTATGAGATCACTCCCAAATGAATTTAGAAGCTACACCTCTTCCATTAGAGAAGCAAACGACATGAACACTTTGAAGATGGATGATTTGGTCGTAAAATTGCTTGAATATTAATTGAAGATCAAAATGGATCAAAAGAAGGAAGATGAGAAGAGAACAAGGAATAATCTTGCTTTGAAAGCAAGAAGAAAAGATGATTCAAGCTCAAGTGAAGAGGATAGTGACGATGAGTTGGCAATAATAACCAACAAGGTCAAGAAGCTCCTTAAATCCGCTAAGCTTAAAGGAAAATCAAAGACGGGTGAAAAGAAAGAAGAAAAATGGCCACAGAAGAACAAGAAGATTGTTTGCTATGAATGTAACAAACCGGGTCATTTAGCCACCGATTGCCCATTGAGAAGAATGAAAGGAAAATCAAAGAAAAAGTCAATGAAATCTACTTTAACTTGGAGCGATAGCGACTTCAGCTCATCCGAGAATGAAGAGGTCCAAGAAAGAACAAATCTAGCACTCATGGCTATCGAGGATGGGGATTTCTTTTTTAAAAGCGAAGAAGAAGAGATACACAATTCTCAAGATTATAATGATTTACTTTATACTTTCAATGGCGTAAAAGAATTGTGTGATATGCTTAAAAAGAAATTAAAATTGGTTAAAAATGAGCATTCATCACTTAAAAATGATCATGCATCTTGTATGGATAAATTTCATGTTTTAAATAATGAGATCATATGCTTAAAGGCCAAACATGAAAATGAAATGGCATGTTTAAATGATGAAAATGCATGTTTAAAAATGAAAAATCTAGAACTTGAAAATGTCATATCTAATGTGCCATTTAGCTCAAAAACATGTGAATGTGAATCTATTATGAATGAAAATATTTTATTAAACACTAAAGTTATAGATTTACAAACCATACTTAGTAAATTCACATTGAGACATAAAAATTTTAATATACTTATTGGATCCAAAAAATGTGCATTTAAAGGGGAAGGATTAGGATATAGGCAATATTAAGAGAAAATTTTTGAGAAATAATTTTGTTAAGGCATCCGATTCTCATGCTAAAAATGCTATCAATGAAAATGTCATATGTCATGCATGTAATGAAAATGGACATAAATTTTTTGAATGTATGAACAAAAATGTGATTAAAAATACATGGATTCCTCAAGGAATCAAAATTAACCCCAATAGACCCAAGAAAGTTTGGGTACCAAAGTGCAATTGATAATTTTGTAGGGGGAGCTTTGAGAATGGATCTTAATGAGAATTACAAAATTGATCCCAAAGGCTCAAAGAAATGAGGAATCGCAACGGTAATAGGTAAACTCCGTACTCACGGAAACATTGGTATCGTTTCCTCTAAATTGTGTAGGAATGCATATTTCAAATTGGTTAATATATTTTTGAAGCATACAAAATGATTAGGCAATGTAATCAAACTTCTATTGATATCGATTTCAATTTGATATCGATTTCAATTTGATACCATTAAATGCATTAATCATATATTTAAACCCCTTTTCATATCAATTGGTATCACATCGAATTTATTGAGTTAAATTACATGTATGCGATTACTTGGTTGATTTACATTGAAAATATTTTTGCCATTTAAACATATTAGAATGAAAATGAAATGCATGTATATAGACATAATTTCCCATTGATATAATGAAAATTATGAAAATTTGATTTTTATTAATTGGTATCATAATTATGGGAAGACAATCATTAAAAATGCATAGATAATTATTCAATTGGTAATCATGGGTATAAAATTTTGAGAAATATTTTATACATGATTTCTACATCTTATGGCAAAAAGGGGGAAATGCCAAATGTGCATATTTTTAAATTTTGGTATCATTATTTAATGCACATATGTAATTGGTATCTCATTTAGACTTAAATTTTAGCTTCTCCACTTTTTGATTATGTCAAAGGGGGAGAAATCATTAGAAATGATATTAAAACTTGTTTTACCCTCACCCTTGGTTAATGGGGAGTAATTATACTAATATGGTTGTCTAAGTCTTATAGAGCTATTTTAAAGACAATTACACATTGAGGGGGAACTTATATTGAGGGGGAGCAAAATCGTCAATATTTGGACTCATAAAAGCTCACAAGTTTTAATGGGTTGCCATCATCAAAAAGGAGGAGATTGTTAGCGACATAGTCGCATAATGGATTTTGATGACATCAACGAGAGAGAAGTATTCGACGCGTGAATGCGAGATAATACAAAAAAGATGTTGAAGCATAATGTGGTGAAGAGCGAGAATGTGAAGACTAACGGAAAATTGAAGATAATCTTGATTAGTCTTAGCTTAGAGCTCTAATTGTAATGTGATTTATATATTCAAGTGCCTAAGCTCATAGGAAACATGCACATTCACTTAGATGCATTAGGTTCATGTACAAAATGCATTAAAACTTTCATATCTGCATTTTGGTACAAAGACCGGCATATCGGTCCCTTACCGGTGTCCATACTGGTGAGATGCTCTATTTTGCACACTTATTGGAACCCGCACGGACCTTACCGGTACCATACCCGTGAACCTATGGAATACATGGCTACTGGAACCGGCACAAACCAAACCAGTCTACATACCGGTGAGCCCAACGGCTAGTTCCCTTAGTAGAACCGGCATGACCTAAACCGGTCAATATACCAGTGACTATACCAGTCAAGCTCTTCATTGTGCACACTCTCTGGAACCGACACGGACCATACTAGTCCTTATATCGGTTACCATACCGGCCTAACGGTCGGATTCTCCCAACGGCTATATTAATGTTGGAGACCGACATATCGGTCTCAGCAGTGTCAGTTGGGGATGCTTTTCATTTTCTATATAAATGAACCCCAACTCTTTTTGCCAAGGTTAGAGAGAATACATACAAACTTCATACACATTCTCTAAGGAAAAAATAAGAGAGTTATCACACCTTCATAATCAAACACTCTCAAGCTCACAAACTACACACCTTCTATACATTTAGTAGTGAGCTTAAAACACTTGGATATGCAACTCACACAATCTTCCTTATTATTGTGAGTATCCAAGTGTGTTTTAAATCTTCTTTATACAAAACACTTATGATTTGTGAAATCCCATCGTTTGGAATTGTAAAGGTTGTGAGTGCGCTACGTAGAAAACTCATTGTAAAGGTTTGGAGTGAACCTAGTCGCTAAAACTCTTGGTTGCGGGTGAGCCACGGAAACTCGCTTTTAGTGGAAAATTTTCAAGCGCGGCTTGAGGGAGTGGACGTAGGCACGTTTGGCCGAACCACTATAAATCTCAGTGTCGTTTTCTCTATCCTTATACTTTTACATATTGCAAATTTATTTATATTTATGTGTGTTGAATAGAAAACTTGCATATATATTATTTATTGAAATATAGAAAATTAACCTAAGTGATTAATTGGTAATAAGAGCTAAAATCGGCAAAGATTTTTTAATTCCATATTTATAGGCGATAACCCAATTCACCCCCTATTGAGAATATAGTATTGTTGTCGCTAGTGCTTGTAGGTAATTTCAGTTTTTGTTCTTGGTTTGTATTTTGTTTGTAAGTTTCTGTTTCAATAAAACTTATTACGATTGTTCTTTAACAAGATTATTATTGTTATTAGGGAAAAAAACATTTAGACCCCATGTTTTAGTTAAATGATCGTGGAGATTGATATTTGTATATTACATGAAGAAACTCGTGTGACTATTTATAAAAATATGATATTTTTATAACACACAAGCCCCCAAATGTTGCCTAAAAAGAGAGTTTGTACATCCCAAAATGAGTTTATCTGATCATTTTTAAAATTAAGAGATCTCCGTAACATTTAACTAAAACATGAAGATCTAAATGTCCTTTTCTCTTGTTAGTATTATAAAGTTTTTACAATAACAAAATTGCTACAAAAATTTGAAAATTAAAGGATAATATTATTTTAGTGGGAGGAATGACAATGAACATATTGAAAATATATCACACAGGAAAAAATAATAATTATAATTGGACAAATGTGTACGCTGGTTGAACATATCTTCTTTGAAAATATAAAAACTTGCATAGATAGATAACTAATGAAGACTTGGTAAGTCTTCACCTGCTTCGAGGACTAACAAATTAAACACACCGACTTGTTCATGGACTCCCATCTATAAATAGGCTAGTTTCCCTTCAAAGATTTCTCAAGCCTCACCACTTAACAAAAATTTAAAATATATACATCACCATGAAAGGCGTTCAATTTCTTCTAGGTTTAGCTCTCTTGGCTTTGGCTTCCTTATTGGCCTCTGCCTATGACCCCAGCCCTCTTCAGGATATCTGTGTAGCCATTGATGAGCCCAAGAATGCAGGTATATATAAATATATGTGCTCTTTTTCTGAGTTTTAATCTTTTAAACATGTACGTATTAGTTGGTTAAGTTGGTAAAAATCTCTTGAGTTGGAATAGGAGATTTTGTGATGCGAATCCTATTCCTATGAGTAGAGAGGAAATTTAATTATCTACAGTGCTTTGTTTTAAAAAATAAAAATATAGTTGTATGTTGTAACAAATTAATATTCTAAATTAGTCGTTATGATTCTTATCAAAAAGAAAAAAGAAAGACATTTAAATATTTTTAATTTTTCTGTGCAGTGTTTGTGAATGGAAAGTTCTGCAAGGACCCCAAGCTTGCCAAACCAGAAGATTTCTTCCTCTCAGGATTTGACAAGCCTGGAAACACAGCAAATAGTAGACTTGGCGTTAATGTAACAAATGCAAATGTTGAGCAGATTCCAGGACTTAACACTCTTGGCATATCAGCGGTCCGTATTGACTATGCACCATATGGACAAAACCCACCTCACACTCATCCACGTGCCACAGAAATCTTGGTGGTCATTGAGGGAACACTTTATGTTGGTTTTGTGACATCAAACCAGTTAAATAACACACTCATTGCCAAAGTTCTAAACAAGGGAGATGTTTTTGTATTTCCAATTGGTATGATTCACTTCCAATTCAATATTGGAAAAACAAATGCAGTTGCCTTTGCAGGTTTGAGCAGCCAGTTCCTGGTGTCATTACCATAGCTGACACTGTCTTCGGAGCTGATCCTCCAATCAATCCTGATTTTCTTGGCAAGGCTTTCCAGTTGGACCCAAATGTAGTGAAAGATCTTCAGGCTAAGTTCATTAAGGGCAGTTAGAGGAAATAATGAGCACTGTGGTGGCTATAGTATTTTTCCTTCAAATACTTAAATCACATATATTTTGATGTAATAAAAGAGGTCTTCTATGAACCTCTCTCCCGTTGATTGTATTCATGATATATAAAATACTGTTGTGTTTCTCACGCGGTATTTATTCTCACTCTCCTCTCTAACGCATACATGCACGACTTTTGTGATAAGAGTTGGTGGTTACATATTGATATTTTAAAGCTCTTGATTACTTTAATTTAAAGATTAAAAACTAGTCCAATAATCCAATTCGAGTTTTCCACCAGAAAGATTATACGAGGAAAAAAATGAGATCAGAGTTAATCCAAATTTACATGCAGTAGCAAAATATGTTGTTCTGAAATTGCCCATTGATATAAAACTAACGCCTTGCACCAACTTGGAATTGTGTATAGCAACGTCTCTTTTGAGTTCTTTCTTCCTTTTTTTTTTTTTTTTTTTTTTTCTTTTTGTTTCTTCTTCTTCTTCCATTATGGCTCAAGTAAGGATTACGATAATTGCTTAGTTGAGTTTGTATTAATTACTAAATCAACTGTTAATAGATAAGTGAGATATACGTGAGATCTATATTAAATAAATTAAGATAATTAATTTAGTGTTCGGTACAAATTCATTTCAACACTTAATCTTAAACCCTAAGCAAGGACGCAACTATGTCAATGCTAGATTCTCATAAAAGAATTTAGGTAAGGGTTTGATTGAAATTTTTCTTCTGTAAGTTTTATGTATGACCCCTCATATTATTATATTATGACCACCTTAAGTTTAAGTTTATGTTTCTATTTTATTACCTTGCTGACCTGATATATTAATCTTGATTCAACCATCCGTTTGAATTTTGTTGGATGATTTTTATTTTCTCACTTTATCTTGTAAATGTTCTGTATAAATTTTCTACATATGCATTTATCTTTTATCTGCTTGTCTATGATTAGTCCCCACATTTCTTAACAATTGAATCCAAAATCATACCAGTTTATCATAGCCTAGCTAACTCATAAAACCATACCCTCCTAACATTTACCGTTGTTTTATTTCAATTAATATGACTTTTATGTGTAAATTTACCATCATATCTTTATCCCGTCAGCAACAGTGCGATCAAAGCAACTCCACGGATTTAAGTTTCAGAAAATTAACAAGTTGAGCTTATGTTTCAAAATTTTGAAACCTTTATTTATTTTTTTATTATGAGCAAACAACTGGGACTGGAATATATTATGTCTTTAAACCATTTGTTTTGAAGAAGAAATTATATTTCATTCCTTGAAACAATTGAAGATACATAAGATATTTTGTCACACTCATCCCCTTAGAGAGAGTAAGTTGGGTGACATGAAGGCGTGATATTTGAAAATTCACTCGTTTTACGATTCTGACCCTATACAGAATTATTCAAACCTACTATATTTAAGACATGTCAAAGGTAGAGTTTTTATGATTAAATCTAAACACCCTATGTCTAATCAATTGCCACAATGAAAATCAATGCAATAATAAAGTGCGAAAAGTAAATAAGCAATCAACACAATCAACATCAAGATTTGTTGAGGGAGTAGAAAACCTTTAACAGATAAAAATCACTGCGGTATTGGCTACCATTTGAATCCACTACATAGAAAAAATTTCAGTGATAGTTAGAAGACCTATGGCAACAACTTTGCCGACTCAAATACCTCTATTGTAATAACCCGAAGAACTCATCGAGCCCTCATGAAACAGCTTTCTTCAGAACCTCTGAAATCTCTTAGTGAATCAAACCTGTGAACTCACGATTCCAGAACTCCGACTACCAATCTCCACCTTAGAACTCTGAAGGCTTAGGGTATTGGCTATGGTTGTGTTTGTGTTGCTGGTTATCAAAAAAGAAACTCACCAAAAGAAAAAAGACATAAGATTCAATAAGTCTTTAAGGTGATTTTTCAAACATGAGGAAACAAAAGAATATGGAGCCTCTGTTTTTTTTATGTTTCCCACCAAGGTAAAATGGCTAGGGCTTCATTTAAAAAGATAGAATTTTTCTAGTCCTGAAAAGCCTTGAAAACGCATCCAAAATTACCAAATCCCACAGTCTTGTTCTGATGCCCAATGTACTCGTGATGAACGCGCAATATTCCAAAAATTCGTTCGAACGGCCTGACGAACGCACAACGAACTTGAGTCATCTGAAAGGTTTCGTTCGCACGAAATGAAGAATGAAAAATGTACGATAAGTCTCTGCCCAATTTCATTTGAATGTGAGTACGAACGTGATAGTTGACACTAATGAATCTCGTTTGAACTTAAAAAAAACACAGCATAAACGAACTTATGATATCGTCATGCAAAGTCTTCCAAATACTTGTCCAATTACTCTGAGATCTTAAAGACTCATTACAACTCAATTGGACTTGTTTTGTTACGGAAATTACTAACACACATAGACCTAACAATACTGATAGAATTTCCTTTGTAAAAAAGACTAATCCCTTGTGATACTATGTTAAAACAAACTTGAATATCATCATTAAAGTATATAGGATCTCTATGATCCACCTCAAAATAATCATCTATATAAATATCCATATCAATGTATCAAAGTTGGGCTCCATGCCCAAAACAAAATAACAAACCCATATATGAAAAACATAACCAGGTTTCTTATCTCAAAATACATAGCAAAAGACTTTTTAGTATTGGTACAACCTTTTTATAATGAAGAAACAACAGAGAATAAAATAGAGGATCTACTAATCTTCTAAACCTGAAAAATGATGAAATGAGTAAGCTCAAGTTTAGTGGAATGGATCATCGCTTAGTGCCTTGGATATAAACAGGTAATAAGACGGATCAAATAAGTCATTTATAATAAAAATAAAAACATAAATTTGTAAACTGACTTATAAAACATTAGATAATTATTTCCTGAAAAACATAGCCTCACTTCTACAGATAAATACTGTGTATAAACTAAAATAGTTTATTCGTTTATTTACACACTCGCGATATAATGGTAAAACTAGCAACATGTGACTTTCTCATGGTAATAATTGATATCCAAACAAAACTAACAATGTGAGACCTTATCTCACAAAAAATATATATGGCATGTAAATGTACATGGAGTGTATCCTAGCATAAAAATTATTTTTTAATACATATTCTCATTTATCTCAAAAGTCATGCAAATATTTTGATATATTACAAACGCGTGATTTTTATAATAATAAATATTCAATCGTACTCTTATAGAAAAATATAAACATTCTAAAACTAAATCATTTAATGCATAAACTTAAAAATCATTAAAGAAAACATAAATAACTATATACTTTTGAAAAACATCAATGTTACAAGCTTTTCCACTCACCTGACGAGAAGATAAACTATATAGTAGGAGTGTCCCGCCAATAATATCTCGATCACCTAAAGAGGCATAAGAATATGCCATAAGGAACATGATTCTAATTAAAAATAGAGGAAAGAATATGTAAAAATTATGACTTAAACGCTCGTGTAATCCTAACGGGATTTCGACAGAGTCCCTTTTATAATATGGACTTTCATTACACAATTTATTCTCATCAAACTTATAACAATATTCCAATCTCAATATATACATATTCATATATCAATTTAACCTCATTAACCCAATTCTTGAGCCTATAATAAATTTTTGCACACATTTTTACTTGACCATATTTTTCGATTAAGTCCATAATTCATTTCCAATCACATAACAACTAATTAAAGAGCTTAAGCAAGTACATTAATCACATTTTAAGGAAAATTAGGTTCCGAAATACATAATTTACATAGATCAAACATAATGATGAATTAGATGAAAATTGACATTCGAGGATCCGTTACAACGCAGAAGGTTCGGGACAGTACAAAGGAAGACGCGAGGGAGAACGGTCGATATTCTGTCTGGCGCGTGGGCCACACATGCATCGTGACTTCATCATTCTGCTAGGTCGTGAGAACCACGCTAGCCAAAATCGGAATTATCCAATGGTCGGGAGATGTTACTGGCAGAGGATAGACCGTACTAACCCCATAAGCCTTTGACACTCTAATCATGAACATATACTAATAATCTTTTCTTTATAAATATGGGATCGTAGCCCAAGCAAAACATCACATACAAATTCAACATATGTAACTGAAAACTTAATTATACACTTTACAATGACTGTTTCAAAACCAAAACTACTACATAACTTCTACTTGACTTTGACTAGACACTCACTTTTTCTAACTTAAACTGATGGACTTCATACCTTAGTGACTGCAACAGTATACGTTCTCCCGAGCTCGTCCTCCGAGAATACCTGTAAAATAAGGAAACTGGGAGTGGGGGTTAGATCGTTATTCGATCTAAGTGAGTGGACGAAAAACTAAAATACGGATTTAAAATTATTTGGTTCTAAAACCAAAGTTTCAAAAATAGCTTATATGGAAACTCTTTTTCTGAAAAATTTGTTTGAAATCTCTATTTAAAACTTCACTTTTTGAAAATCTACTTTCTAAATCCGCTTCTAAATTCTTCTTTTTGAAAACTATATTCTGGAAATCTAGAAACTTTTTATCTGAAAATCTGATATCTGAAATTGATTTGTATCTGGAAAAAAACATGACGTATGAGAGCGTTACGTATCGCTGTCCCCCCATACGCCTATCTGGAGCCAGTAATTCAAAATCATGACTTTGGGACATTACGTATCGTTGTCCCCCAAAGCATGCCACTTATATCCCTGAAACCGGTGGTCTTGGGGCGTTACGTATCGTCGTCCCCCAAGCCACAAACTAGAACTGGGGGTGTGAATCTATGCTACCCTCCAAGCTTTGAAACTATGGTCTAGAGGTGTTACGTATCGTTGTTCCCCTAGCCCTGAACTAGAATCTGGGGGCGTTACGTATCGCCGTCCCCCCAGTCCTCTACATGTGCATATGTTCTCTGTCCGTCAATTCCAAATTGTTTCAAGTTACATACTGGAGTGGGTTTTTCCCCCATGTCCCGAAAAATATAAAACTCATGGTGAAAACATCTCTTTGCTAAATCATCTCTCAAAAAATACTAAACAATATAATACAAAAACAAACTTGGCTAACGCCCTAATTGTAGAAAACATAAGCCTGGTATTTACTACTGTTGACAGTAATTTCTTCTACTGTTGACAGTAACACTGTTACATCGCGGGATGAGTGTACGCAATATAAAATTATGTCCGAGCAAATATATATTCATGGAATGACCTTATGGATAACGGTAATTTCTTCAAACTTCGATGTGAAACTTTACGATGTTGCACTCCGAACAGCCTGTGGTAATTGGGCCGTAACGTTCTCATACGAACTCCGATTTTTATGAATTTTATATCGTCAGAAATTCGAGATCGAGATCTACGACTTTCGCGTTGAATATTTTTCTAAATTCAGACCATAAGTGAGTCGAAAATACAGATAAAAAAATTTGGATGAATAGTATCTGAGGGGCATTCAAGAGAATTCTTCAAGTTTATATAAATTTCTCATTTTCCCCCATTTTTTTGACAATTTCATTCAAATCAAAGTATAAAGGATTTTACTATTTTCCATTTCTCAAAAACTAAGAAAAAAAGAAGAAAGAAGAAACAAATGAAAGAAGTGGGAAGAAGAATAAGAAAAAAAGAAAGAAGGAAAAGAAGAAGAAGGAAAGAAAGAAGAGAAGAAGAAAGAAAGAAGATGAAGAAACAATAAAGAAGATTTACATCCTTGGAGGTTTGAGAAATGAAGAAAAGCCAAGAGATAGAAGGTAATGGAACTTTAACCCAAGTTTTGGATTCTGGAATTTTGATGATATATTGATTGATGATGATGTTGAGTTGTGGTAATTGATGTGTATATAAGTTTAGTAATGAGGAAATAATGGTAAATCCCCAATTTGATTGACTTTGGAAATAAGATTAAGCATAAATGATAGATTATATGTGATTAGATATTGAGAATGATGTTGCTTGTATTTGGAGATTGGTTGAGTTAAGTATTTGTGTAGAAGTATGGTTCAAGTGTTAAGAATAATGAGTGGAAAACATGGTTTTTAGGCTAGAATTTGGCCCTACGTCGTGACGCAGAAAGGTCCGCATCGTGACGCGATCTGGGAAAATCACCCAGAAACGCCTCTGGTGTGCGTCGTGTCGCGACGTGCCCAATAAAAATTTAAGCATATCTCTGGACGATCTGTGTCACGACGCGAACTGCATTGCGTCACGACGCACGGCCAAATAATGGCCCAAATCAGTTCAAGCCATCCCAGTATTACTCGAACACGTTAGAGGCTACCTTATAAGTCTCAAATCGACTCATATGTACATATTACGTCGTGACAAGAATACGACACCCTCAAAATGATAGTCCTTACTTAAATAAGCAAACCTAGCTTGTTTTCGATCGATATATTCGTAGTCCAGTCTCTAATCAAAATTATCAATAGATCATCACAGGAACCACAAACTCTTCAATGAAGCGAAGAAAGGCTAGCGGAACTCCAAAACAGTGAGTGGACACACTTTTTCTTAAGTTGATTTATTTTATAATAGTTTTAAATACCAGACTTATGTTTTCTACAATTAGGACGTTAGCCAAGTTTGTTTTATATTATATTATTTAGTATGTTTTGAGAGATAATTTAGCAAAGAGATGTTTTCAACATGAGTTTTATGTTTTTCGGGGTATGAGGGAAAAACCCAGTTTGTAATTTGAAACAGTTTGGAATTGACGGACAGAGAACATGTGCACATGTAGAGGACTGGGGGGACGGTGATACGTAATTCCCCCAGATCTTAGTTCAGGGCTAGGGGGACGGGGATACGTAATGCCCCTAGACCCTAGTTTCAGAGCTTGGAGGGTAGCACTGATTCGCACCCCCAGTTCTAGTTTATGCCTTGGGGGATGGCGATACGTAACGCCCCAAGACTACCAGTTTCAGGGACAAGAGTGACATGCTTTGGGGGTAACTCCCCAAAGTCATGGTTTTGCATTCCTGGCTCCAGATAGGCATATAAGGGGACAGCGATACGAAACGCCCTCATATGTCAAGTTTTTTTTCTAGATACAAATCAGTTTCAGATATCATATTTTCAGGTAAAAAAGTTTCCAGATTTCCAGAATATAGTTTTCAAAAAGAAGAATTTAGAAGCGGATTTAGAAAGTGAAGTTTTAAAAAGAGATTTCAAGCAAAGTTTTCAGAAAAAGAGTTTCCATATAAGCTATTTGTGAAACTTTGGTTTTAGAACCAAATAATTTTAAATCAGTATTTTAGTTTTTCGTCCACTCACTTAGTTCGAATAACGATCTAAACCACAATCCCAGTTTCCTTGTTTTGCAGGTATTCTCGGAGGACGAGCTCGGGAGGATGGATACTGTTGCAGTCACTAGGGTATGGAGTCCATCAGTTCAAGTCAGAAAAAATGAGTATCTAGTCAGAGTCAAGTAGAAGTTATGTAGTAGTCTTGGTTTTGAAACAGTCATTGTAAAGTGTATAATTAAGTTTTCAATTACAGATGTTGAATTTGTATGTTATGTTTTGCTTGGGCTATGGTCCCATATTTATAAATAAATGATTATTAGTATTTGTTCATGATTAGAGTGTTAGAGGCTTATGGGGTTAGTACGGTCTATCCACTGCCAGTAACATCTCATAGATCGAGGATGTTACATCCGATCTCCATTTCCGATGAGTGACGATATCTGGATAATCATCTCAACGAGATGAATCCAACAGCAATGGACCATCGCTGTGATTCCTTCGAACGCGCCCGCACGCTCCTACACGCGTTGTCTCGTGCAGGCACCACGCGCCCACGCTCCCACACAGCGCTGTGCGTGAAGAACACCTCCCGAACCATAATCTTCCCCTCGTCGAGATACGCAGTTTGGACACTTTGTTTGCCCAAATCAGACCTTCGGTTGTTGAGAAACGAGCCAAAAATGGTAGTTATCATCGTTTAACCATTTTTCGGTAACAACTGTGCTTCAACACTCATTACCACCACACTATGATCCTTGAGACGTATAGTGACCATTGGTTCCTCCGTTGTGAGTTTTGAAGGTATATTGAATTATTGAATTATTGGAGGGATAAGAAATATGAATTCTTGATAGATGAGATTAGATTGATGGATTGAATATGAGATTTGATTATATTGGATGATGTGTTATTATGTTATGTTGTCAGAGTTTGCATAATAGTGGTCGGAGATAAGATGAGATGAGATGATATGAGATGAGAGAGCTCATAAGAAGCTATGCGGTGTTATGCATAATTAGTGGTTGAGCGTGTCTCAGTTCCCACTTACATATTTATGCGGGATGAGTTTGTGGAAAATCTTAGGAGTTTTGAGGGACCTCCCATTGGTTTCAATCCACTATTATAGATTAGAAATCATGTATAGATTAGAAATCATGTTTAATGGATGTTTGTATTGTTGTGAGAATTGTTGTTTGAGATGATACTATAATATATGTTATTTTCATATATTATTACATATATATATATACATACATATCCATATTTTGGTGGTGAAGTCATGTTGAGAGTATGAATGATTTACTTACTGAGTTCCTTAAGCTCACCCTCCATTTTCTCAAACATCTTGGTAGTTCGCCATCACAGTAGTAGCAATACTAGGATTGATCCACGTGCCACAGTTGCTTTTCGAGTTGGTCCAAACATTTAAGACAATTTTTTTTCACATTTTTAATATTTGTGTTGTAAACCATAATATTGGAGATATTATGAAAGGATTTGCTAATTTGTAATCTAAGAAATATTATTTGTATATATTTGTTTGAATTGTATGACATGAAGAATGCTCGAATTAAAGAGGTTCGCAGACCCATTTTTATGATTGGGCCCATTCTAGGGAGGGGTTCGTAACAATTGATCTCTGTTAATCCCGACCACAATCTCAATAATAAATTTTAATATATTGGTCAAAAAATATGATCAGCAATCACAATCTCAATCAAAATTTTCGCACATCATTGCAAACTCAAATCATAATATTAATCCTCAGTCACAATTCACATTTTCGCAAACCTCAATCACAATCTCAATAATAAATTTTAATCCTTAGTCACAAATTTTAATCTTTAATCAAAATTACAATCATAATATTCAATCATTTTATTGAAATGTGATTGAATTCATTAAAATATAACCGATATCAATCAAAAAAAAATCCCCAAAATGATCAATTCATAATTAAAATGGACCTACACATTCTCATTAAGCTTAGTCACATTTAAGCAATGCTTTCAAAACCGGACTGGGGATCGAACCGATAATGTAAAAGGTTCAATAGGTTATTAGTTTGACCGGTTGAACCGTGTCCAAAAAACCGACAAAATCGGATTACATAATAAATAATTTTATTTCATACAAAAATATGAAAAATACAAAATAAAAATAAAAATAAAAATAAAAATTTTGGACCTGTCCAGTCCGATTTTACCGATCTTTTGTCAAATTAATTTTTTTATTTGATCGGACCGGACTTGCGACCGATTCGCGATTCGATCGGTTAAACCGACTGGCCCGATTCTGAAAACATGGCATTTGAGTGAGCTTAGTCACAATTTTTTCACCTTAATCACATATTTATTTTTTTCACAAATTCTAATCTTCACTCATAATCTCAATCAGTTAATTCAGTCATTTCACTGAAATGTGATTGAATTCATTGAAATGTAACCAACATCAATCACAAAATCACAAAAAAAATAGACCATTTCATGATAAAGATGAACCTAGATATTATTTATTGAGATAATAAAAAAATGAATTTATGGAAAATCAAATAGTGATTATGCAAATAAACAAATACATGACTGAGGTAAAAAAAAAGTGATTAAACTCACTGAAACGTGTCTGGGCTCAATGAAATGTGATTGATTTCAGAGCTCAATAATAAATCATCACTGTACCTTCTAATATTGATGGTGAAGAATTATCCTTTGGTTTCTATTGTAAGGTTATACGTGCTATAATGTGATTTTGTGGGTTTTTATTGATCATAACTTAGATTCCCAAAAATAAAAATAGATTTTACGGAAAAGCAATCAATGTTGTGTTTATATGTGATGTAACTACCGTGAGGTTGATTTAGATATTGGAAAGTACGTATTTGGGAGAGATTCGTTTATAAAATTTATAAATATAAATCTTAAGTGTACGTAGAATTTTAAAAATTATTATTTGGTGTCCGAATAAAAAAGATATGAATATTTGAATAGGGCTAGTATGAAACTATCAGTCTCTTATGAACATAGGGATATTTTTGAATATTTTTCAAGAACATATCAACATAGTACTCATTTGTAAGTTTATAATTTATAAAATAATAATATATAATTTTCATGATTAATTAGATACATTATACTTTGAGAGATATTTATTTTTTATTAAAATTAGATGAAAGAGAAAATTTATATATTTAATACTTGACACATAATAAAAAATAAATAATATGGGGAAACAATTTAAATATAGGGTTTTTTTTTTTTTAAACAATCAGTGATGAGAATATAGGTTTGTAATAATTTTATAAAGATTCTAATCCCTTATAAGTAGTGATATATTGATACATATTGCAAATGTTATGTGCACCATAAATAATTTTAAAAGGAATTGAGTATTTTCAAAGAGTGTTTAAATTTTATGTCCTCTTCTTCTCCTCGTTTGATCTTTTGGAAGAAAATTTGAAACTCTGTATTCTTAGACTAGTTTTTGTTCTTTAAAGAAAAGTAATGAATTGAAGAGCTTTAGAATGCATATAAATATATGTATGCACTCACCAGGTTTTTTCATGTATGTCTCTTAACAACTGCTTAAGAAAAACAACAATAATTAATATATGAATTAAAATAAACATGGAGAGAGGTTCATATAAGAGACCTCTTTTATTACATCAAAATATGATATAAGAGCGAAGGAAATTAAATAATAGAGCCACCACAATGCTCATTTTTTTTTTTTCTAATTTCCTTTGATGAACTTGGCCTGAAGATCTTTCACAACCTTTGCATCCAATTGGAATGCCTTGCCAAGAAAATCAGGATTGATTGGAGGATGGGCTCCGAAGACGGTATCGGCTATGGTAATGACACCAGGAAACTGGCTACTTAGAGCAGCAAAGGCAACTGCATTTGTTTTTCCAATATTGAATTGAAAGTGAATCATGCCAATTGGAAACACAAAAACATCTCCCTTATTCAGAACTTTTGCAATGAGGGTGTTATTTAGTTGGTTTGATGTCACAAAACCAACATAAAGTGTTCCTTCCAGGACCACTAGGATTTCAGTGGCACGTGGGTGAGTGTGAGGCGGGTTTTGGCCATGTGGTGCATAGTCAATACGGACTGCTGATATGCCAAGAGTGTTAAGTCCCGGAATCTGCTCAACATTTGCATTTGTTACATTAAAGCCAAGTCTATTATTTGCTGTGTTTCCAGGCTTGTCAAATCCTGAGAGGAAGAAATCTTCTGGTTTGGCAAGTTTGGGGTCCCTGCAGAACTTCCCATTCACAAACACTACAGAAGAAACTAAGAATATTAAACAAGTGAATTTTTCAACAACATACAAGTTTTAAAAGATTAAGCATATAAATAAATATACCTGCGTTCTTGGGCTCATCGATGGCTACACATATATCCTGAAGAGGACTGGGGTCAAAGGCAGAGGCTAATGAAGAAGCAAAAGCCAAGACAATAAAAGCTAAAAGAAATTGAACACCTTTCATTGTGTTTAAATTAGCTATCTATTTAAATTTATGGACTTATTATTGGGTT